>CANYLF010998936.1:0-15030 GCA_948193215.1 Bocquillonia castaneifolia | reverse complement strand
ATCTAAATTAATCAAACACTAAACTAAACTTAATCAATCAACTATAGCATAAAACTAAACAATTCATAAACTAAAGAAATCAAAACAAAACAACAAGATTTAAATATGCAAAAAACTCTAACAATTTAAATTTAACCCATAATGAAAACTACTATAGAGCATGATCCACCCAAAACCATGAACAATTCAACAAAACAAGTATCAACTTGGCTCAACACAAGACTCCAAAGAAGGGTTGAGGCTAGCAAACCTAACTTATCTCTAAGCTTAGGGTATTAAGTCCACTAGCTAAGAGGTTGACTCTCATCAAAACCCATACATAAGGAACTTTCATCAAGCATTCAAATCCCCTTTACACCCTTGTAAGCAACCGCAAAGCTCTCATAATAATGGTAAACTTACATACCCACATACATGTCCAAAGAAATTAACATTTCTCAACACTAAACACTATCCAAATAGAATTCATGTGATGGCTAAACACACAAACACACAAATAAGCAAGCATGTAGCTAACCCTAGAGAGAGAAAATGTCAACCAAGCTTAAACACCCATTTCATTACATGTTCATAGGCAAAGGGCTTCACAAGCCCTACAATATAAACAAATACTCACAACACATCATTATAGAGCAATAAACAAAGATATAAGGAGAATAAAGAAAGATATTACCCATAAAATCTTAATAGATAATGCTAGAGATAGAAAATCTTCAAAGGAAACTAATAAAAATTTAATTAATTGAAAGATTTAATGTTAATTACAACTTAATCTAATACTAATCTAACATTAATTAGGTATTTCTCTCTCTATAATCCTCTTAAAATCCCTCACTTAGGGTCACAAGAAGTCTAAAACCAGCTAGGGTTCAAAAAGGGTCAAGTTTGGGGGCTTATAAAGAAGCAGTCCCCTACAGGATGCACACGGCCGTGTGCCATGCCACGCATGGGCCATGGCATCTAGCTAGGGCTGATTCTTCAACACCTACTTAAGAGTGGCTGCAAAGGTGGGACATGACCATGTGTGGCTTGGCACAAGACCCTAGCACTTCTCGGATCTTCTTCACTTGCTTCGACGGATGGTCCAACTTGCAAAAGGCATATCTTGATCATCTAGAGTCCAAATTGAGAAATTCTTGAGACTAAATTGGAGTTAAGGATGTGTACTTCAATTCATATTTTATAATCTTGGATGGAATCTACCGTTTTAATGCCCAAACTGCCCCTGAGGTTTTGTTGCTACAATTGAGACAGCTTTAGGAGTGCTTCCCAGACTTTTGCTTGTAGCTCTCTCATCCTAGCTCTAAATGCACTGATTCTTATTGCATTTTACAATAGCTAGATGGTGCTAGATGTGTATAGCTTTTCATCCTAAAACTCCTCATAGTTGCCCATTTTGGCTCTCCGTAATTGACCTTTCCGTGAAGTCACTTTCTAACTCTTTAATGCTCAATTCTCACATTTTGCCCAAAAGCTCCAAACCATTCAAACTCCATACCTACATGAAATTTACACAAAACCAGGTATAAGTCGCCAATAAAACTCAAGAATGCAAAGCAACCACAAAAACACTTGCATGGTGCAAATAAGGGGTGAAGTGCATGATTCATGTCTTAAACTAGGTCAAATACCCCTAAATCATACTCCTCTAAGCCTAAATACATATGTGTGTTGCACACACGTCACTAACTCATCACCCACTCTTAGGATAGAAGTGGTTGGCCCTTCAAATCTGCCTAGGTTATCCTTGATAGATACCAGCTTGTCCAACCGCAAGGGAAGAGGCAGGAAAAGTGCTAGGGAATGGAAACAAATATTGAAATTGATGTAATGGATTTGATGAGGGAAGTAGAGCAGGTGAATAAATATGCCCCGACATTGGCGGACACTTCTCCTCATCCAGCAACCGATCCTTCCACTCACTACCCTGTAAATCTACTGAGGATTTAGACAAGGCTGAAGGCGATATGCAATTTGAGATGAAGAAAGTTAATCTGACCAGCTGTAAAGAGCCAATCAACTACTTTGATTGGTTGAAGAAACACCAGGACACCCAGATAGTTGAGAGTAGTGGCACCACCCGATGGTTGTCTGAAATTATATGTCTGTCTACCAACATGGAGCAAAGAAGAAAACTCCACCATTTTGAGCTAATCCACAACCTTTGGATGCACCAGCTAGCTATAAGTTGGCAAACTTTAGAATGTTTACTTCATTCTTGTTTTTTTTTATTTTATTTGTATTTCTGTTTTAAACTGTTGCTTTGTATCACATGCGGTGCAAATTGGTGAGCTCTTAGAAGAGAACCGTAATGCCTCATCAAACGATGCCACTACCTTTATGAATGAGAGAGATGCGGTCACTCTAGAGATGAACTCCAAAATAGTTGAGTTAAAAGCCAAAGAGGTTACGGTCAGTAAGCTTACAATAGAGATTAATGTGATCCGCCAAGAACGTGCCATGATTGAAAAAGAAAATACTCAATTGAAGACATTTGTCACAGAGTTGACCTTGGTCAGGGATGACGCTCGTGAGTAGCTTAACCGGGAATGAGATCTCACTAAGACTTTCCCTGTCTGGGTTCTCTTGGCCTTTGCCTGAGCTTACTGCAAATTCCTTGACGAGAAACTTCAGACTCCAAATATTACTATAGATGATGATCAAAAAGAAACTTTTGTTTCATCTTGTCTAAATCAAATAAACATCGGGGATATGGTCAACTAGGTCTGGAAAAATTATGAAGATGGCTTGGACACTGAGCTTGACTTTAGAGAAGAGTCTTCTAGTGAAAACGTGGATGCCAATGTTTTTGTGATACCAACCTAGGAGTTGGAGTTATCTCGAGCTAGTGGCCAAGTTAATGAAATAGTTGGTGACAATCTAGCGGCTGATGGAGCGGCTATCAGACAAAGTGGTGGATTAGCTGGAGAGCAAGAAGTTGATAATAGCTATGTAAATGTAAATGTTGATTAGATGTAACTTTTGAATAGATAATTTTTTTTTTTTTTTGTGATGGTTTGTATTTTGTGAACAAGTATTAAGGATCTGCACTTGTTTTTGCGACTTTCTTCAGAATATTTTATGTTTTAATATTATACTTGTGCTTTCTTTAATTCATTGCTTTGTTGTTTTTCAATATATCTGTTTACTTAGTTTTTGATTAACCAAATAGTTAATGATTTATTGTTGCTTAAAATTACCCATATGCAGTGTTATGTTAGTCGACTAACTAGCCTTGTGCCTTCCTTTATGAATGACCTTATGATTTGGTCTGCTAATAGACCTTCTACCTTTATCCATAAGTGGACTTACGGCTGGTCAACTGGTAGACTTATGCCTTGTCCATTAGTGGACTTTTGGCTGGTCGATTGATGGACTTGTGCCTTTGTCCATGAGTGGACTTATGGCTGGTCGGCTAGTGCTAACAATAATATAAAATATGAGGAATGTGAGTCTAAAAGCTAATCGATTTTTCATTCATTCATGTAAAGCATTACATTCATTGATAGTATTTTCTAAGTAACTCAACATTCCATGTCTGTGATAGGACAGTTCCATCCATGCTAACCAGCTTATAAGTTGCTTTCCCCGTAACTGCCTTAACCTTATAAGGACCTTCCCAGTTGGCACCTAGCTTTCCAATACCTGCAGCACCTTTTCTGATATCGACTCTTCTCAAGACCAGGTCTCATTCTTTAAATTGTTTTACCCTGATAGCCTCCGTCTCTCTTCTTTCTTACAAGAGGTCCTTGTTTATTCCTGATAACACTTCATTTTCTACTACTTCATAGTTGATTACTCGCCAAGGTGTGAAAGTTACCTCAGCAAGTACCATGGCATCCATCCCATATGCCAACCTAAAAGGAGACTCTCTCGTTGCTTTCCTGGGGGTAGTCCTGTATGCCCAAAGGACACTATAGAGCTCGTCCTCACAGACTCATTTTAGATCATCCAGCCATTTCTTAATCCCATCAAATAAAGTGTGGTTAGCATTTTCGGCCTGTCCATTGGTTTGCGGGTGTGAAACAGATGTAAAATGTAGTTGGATTTTAAGATTTTCATAACTTCTGAATTTCTCACAATCAAATTGCTTGCCATTGTTAGTTATCAAAGTGTGAGGTATACCAAATCTTCATATCACCTCATTCCTGAAGAAATTTTCAATCCTCTCCTCTGTAATTGTTGGCACCGGCTCTACTTTGATCTATTTCATAAAATGGTGTACTACAACTATTACAAACTTTCTTTGCCCAGACGCCTGTAGAATAGGCCATAAAATGTCCATCCTCCCAAATTGTAAATGGCTAGGAGCTACCAATTGGAGATAATTGGTTGGCTGGTGGCTGACTTTAGCATACTTCTGACATTTATCACATTTTTCAATAAGACTCACCGTGTCTTTATACATAGTAGGCCAGAAATAACCCTATAAGAGTGCATTTCGGAATAACATTGAGGCTGCCTCATGAGAGACGCATATCCCTTTGTGGATTTTTCTGAGTAGGTGCAAGCCATCCCCTTGAGAGACATACCAGCTCCATGGGTCAGATTTTGCTTTTAAGAACAGAACCCCGTTATCTTAGTGATATAAGGATGCCATAGCTTGCTATCGTTGAGCCACTTTCCTGTCATTGAGTAGTTCCTCTACTGTCTTGTAGGCTATTATAGGCTTTATCCAATCAGCTATTTCAGGTATTTCTAACACCTCTTCGACCTTGGTGCTAGGCTTTGATAGTTCATCCTTTAATGGGATTTTATAGAAGGCATCGCCCCCTTTCTACCACTAATTTAGCCAACAGATCTGCCTCTAAATTTTGCTCTCTGGGGATCTGACAAAGCTCATATCTACCTCCTCTTTCTTTTATGGCTTTAAGCTGCTTCTGTATTTTCTCTAAATATTTTATCATCGTTGGCTCTCGGGCATTTAAATTTCCACTGACCTAATTTACCACCAGCTGTGAGTCATTGTATACCACTAGGGATTCTGCCCTGACTTCTTTTACTAGTGCCAACCCGGATGTCAATGCTTCATACTCTGCCATATTGTTAGTTGCTTTCAATAAAAGTTTGACTGCATAAGTGATTTGGATCTTACCTGGGCCTATCATCAGTACCCCCACCCTAGACCTATTCTCACCACATGTCCCATCTATGTACAATGCCCATTTAGATTGCTAATTCGCTACTTTAGTCATTTCCTGGTCCCCAAACATCTCTGCCATAATATCAGCTAGGACCTGAGCTTTTAGAGCGGTCCTGGGTTCATACTGGACATCATGTTCCCTTAACTGAACAGACTAATTCACCAGCCGCCTTAAAGAATTTGGTCTCTCGAGAGCCTTTCTTAGTGGCAAGTTAGTTCTTACCGCTATGGTGTGGGCATAGAAATAAGGTTTGAGGTGCTTGCATGCTTCCACCACTGCTAGCACCATTTTATCACTTATAGGGTATCGAATCTCTTAACCTTTCAAAACCCTGCTCATAAAGTGAACGGGCTTTTGTTCTCCTACTTCTTCCCCTACTAAAACACTGGAAATAGTTTCATTAATACACGCCAAGTATAAATATAGCCGCTCTTTGAGAATCGACCTGCTCAGCAGCGTCGGTGGGGCTAAGAACTCTTTCAATTTTTCAAACAATTTTTGGCATTCCTCTGTCCACTCAAACTTCTTCAGATTTTTCAAAACCTTATAGAATGTAAGTTCTTTGAGAACCACACATGATATGAATCAGCCAAGTGCTGTAATTCACCCATTCAAGTTCTGCACTTTATTGACATTTATGGGTGGTTCCATCTCTAGTATTGCCTCGACTTTACCTAGATTTACTTCTATCCCCTTCGCAGATACTATAAAGCTCAGGAACTTCCCTGATTTAATGCCAAAAGCACATTTATCAGGGTTCAGCTTCATTCCAAACTGCTTTAATATCCCAAACTGATCTTTTTCCTTTTTACTCTTGACTATCAAGTCATCAACGTAAACCTCTATAGTTTTTCCAATTTGGCCTCTAAACATATAGTTCATTAGCCTTTGGTATATTGCACCGACATTCTTTAGCTCAAAAGGCATTACCCGATAGCAGTAGGTGCCACTATTAGTAACAAATGCCATTTTGCTTTTATCAGCTTCATTCATTGGAGTCTGATGATACCTATTAGTTACATCATCCACTAAAAATAGTTCATGATTTATAGTTAAGTCAACTGGTTGATCAATACTAGGAAGTGGATAGTTATCTTTCAGATATGCCTTGTTTAAATCATTGAAATCTACACACATCCGGTGTTTGCCATTGGGTTTCTTGACTAACACCACATTAGCAAAGCATTCTATATGATATATAGGCTCTATAAACCCAGCCGCCTTCAACTTATTGACCTTTTCTTTGATCACCCGCTGTTTCTCTAGACTGAACTGTCTTCTCTTCTGCCATACTGGTTTAGCCGTGGGATCAACTCCTAGCTTATGAGTGATGACACTAGGGTCAATCCTAACAATCTCTATTGGTTTTGAAGCAAACAATATCTAGTTATCGGCAAAAGTGGCTGTGATTCCTTTCCTAGTCTCTTCCTTTATGATTGTCCCCAACTTCACTTTCTTGGAGTTAGACAAGACCAATTCAACTATCTTACCTACCGGCTCCATTCTACTTTCCCCATCATGCAGAGTTAAAATTTGTTCAATGTTGAGGGCTTTCACTTTTCCTTCTTCTGATACTACATAACATCTCTGGGACTCCTCCTGATTCCCCCTAATGACCACTGGTTCATTAGGGGTTGAGATTTTCCTTTTCAAGTATTGGATGCTTGCGACAACCAATGTTTCATATAATAGAGGTCTACCCAATATGGTGTTATAAGTCAATTCCATGTCAATGATATTAAAAGGAACCATTAGTGTCATTTTTGGGCCTTCCTCGTCCCCAAACTTTACTTATAACTTGACAATTCCCAACGGTTGTATAGGCCTTCTGCCCAAACCAACCAACTGCTTAACCATTGGTTTTAATGCTGCCAGCTTGCCTTTTATTGCTAGGTATGCTGACTTAGTCAATATGTTCACTGTACTCCTTTCATCTATCAGTAACCTTTTTCACAGGTAATTGTCTATCATGGCTTCAACTACTAATGCATCATTATGTGATCCCTTAACCTAGGCTGCGTCAGTGTGGTCAAAGGAAACTTCTAAAAACTGGGCTCGATAGTAAATATATGATGTTTTTGCTTCTTTCTCACCGGCTCTGCTGTAGGATTTCCCCTACAATGACATATCAAATCTTCATTTTATCTTTCTTCTTGGGCGGATCCTATTCCTCATTATCATTTGGCTTGCTTTCTCTTTCTCTTTTATTTTCTAGCTCTGAGTGTCCCATAAATTTTTTTAACTTTCCCTGCTGGATAAGCCGCTCTATCTCCACTTTCAGATCACGACAATCTTCATTCTGATGCCCATGATCTCTATGGTATTTACAATACTTCTGCCGATCTCTTTTATCACTTCTTTCATGATTCATGGTCCTTGGGCGGAGGATCTCTTCTTCATTCTCTTTTATCAACATTAAGATATCCTCCCTGTGAGTGTTTAGAGGTATAAAATATGATTGGCCATCATATGAATCTTTAACCAGTCGCTTATCTTTCTATTTTTCACCCTTATCTTTTGCTTCTTTCTTATCCCCCCTGGTTGTCTTATCTAGATCAGCACACTTTTGAGACAAACTCATAGCTTCAACAAAACTAGTTGGCTTTCTTATGACTAGCTTATCATGCAGCCATCTGAAGGTGGTGCCTTTTCTTAGTGCTTCAACAACTGTCTCCACATTTAAGTTATCAATTAACATAGCTTCCTTGTAGAAGTGGCTGACATATTCCTTTAACGGCTCTGCAGGCTTTTGAATGCACCGGTTCAGATCACTGAACTTCTTGGCGAGTGGTATGTTGGTCCTGTACCTTCCCTTAAACATAGTTGAGTCTTCAAAGCTTTATACTAAAGCCTTGGGGAGCCAAAGGTACCACTGCTAGGCTGATCCTTTTAATGTAGTGGCAAAGAGTCTACACCTTACAGTGTCCATTACCCGTTATTGGAGGGCCATAACAGTTAAGAACTTAGCAATGTGCTCTTTAAGATCACCTGACCTATCAAAGGGATCCATCTTTGGGGTCCGAATCTTGTTAAGGAGTGGCTCAAGCAAGATACTAGCTAAGAGTGGGGAGCCGCTGTTATTCAGGAAGTCTTCATCTAAGTCGCCCCTTTTCAACTTTCTCAACGTGTCTAGGACCTGCCTCTCCAACCTGCCAGTATCTACTGGGTCTTTAGCCCTGTTTTTAGTGTTTCTATCATGGACTTCTGATTCCTCTACTATCTCAACAGGCAGTATCAGTGTGTTTAGCACGTGAGTGCTTGGCATATACTCAGTGTGAGGGGATTGGTAGGATGAAGGTGGTGAGGGTGGTGGTGGTGGGTTTTGGGCATGTTCAGGATGCTGGTTTGGTTGGGGTGGAGGAATCATTAATTGCATAAGGATTAGCATTGTACTTCTAAAAAGATATGTCACCTTTGTCATTGTATTAGCCATGGCAGCCTAAAAGGCAATTGCTCGATGAGGGACATATGTGTTTAGTGGTGGGGTTTGTATATCGTGGGAAAAGGATTGTATTAGAATAACTCCAATTTGCTGAAATCTGGTAGGTTGAAGAGGTAGGGTGAATGCTCTGTAAGTGGAGGTATGTGGGTGGATGGTGGTGTTTCTACCATCGTTGTGGTCGACGTCCACTCAAAGAAAGGTGTTACCACACGCCTCTATTGGCTTGTGTCAGTACCAATGTCGCGGGCTGCATTCCATGTGGAGGAGGGTTATTTTCTTGCAAGTCACTGGGTTTTCACTGGTGGTGACGTTGGATCCATCGACCACCGCACCAATTGATGAAGTCGGTTGTGCCATTACTAGGTCTTCACTGCAGATACTCTAAGATCGGGTCTCTGCAAACACAAATAAACGGTCAGAATGCGATGGGACATGATGGTCCTATTGACACTTCGATGCTTAAGTCACATGATAACTCAAAAGAATAGAAATAGAGGTTTAAGGTTTAAGGTTAAATGAATGAATTACCTCTTTCTTATGTGTACTATTTCTTATATAGTGCCTCCCAAGAATCTAGGGTTTCAGAGGGCAAGCGAGCGGGTGTGACGCGTGTGCATTGGTCCCAACTGAGGTGCTTTTTCTGGAAGGTATACTTTTGGTGATGGGCTTTGGGCTTGCGACCGGGTCTTATTCAAACCCGCTCGTCTTTAGGCTGGGCCCATCTATTACTGATCCATCAATAAATATTAAGAGTACTGTAAAACATATACCACCAATATAAGAAAGGAAAAAAGGGCCAAATAAGCCCCTAAGCATTTGTCAAAATGCAAATAAGCCCTCTAATTATTTTCTTTATCATTTAAGTCCTTAAACTTTAGAATATAGTCCACTTAAGCCCTAAATTTATACACCGTTAGTGAAGCCTGTTATATTGCTTGAGTGGAGAGTACTAAAAGTGATTTCAAAAAGTATCATTGACAAAATATAAATTAAAAATATATTTAAATATAAAAAATGCAAATATAAATGTCAAAATTAATTTTTTTTATAAAATCTGTGTTCCCTATTTCATTGAATATATATATATATATATATATATATATATATATATATATATATATATATATATAAAAAACACAATATTTGAAGTCTTTTTCTAAGACTAACTCTTTGACTGTAAAAATATGACAGTTTATATTAATTTATCAGAACATATAAAAACACTCAACATAGCAAACAAATTTACAATGCAGCATATCAAGCGTGACATTCTTAATAGTCATATCGCAACATAACTATCACACTATCGTCATCAAAATCAAGTACAGTATTAATAACACACCATAACTAGTTGCTTAACTGCAATATCTTTCAAAATCATATCACCTTATAATTATCACACTATTTATTCACAATAAACTCAAATTCAACCAATTCCAAAATTTTCCAACCCAATAGACAATTCCATATCACAAGTACTTTTCCATCATTTTATAATCTCATCCAAACCACTACCATCTCAATTCTTTCAACTTCTCACCAATTCACAAATCCAACAATACCACATTATCAAATCACATCATCAATCACCACACATAAATGATCCACTTATGAGAAAGGTAATAGATTCGAACACAGCCAACTTCACTTTTGAGAAATGTAATATATTCGCACACAACCATCTTTCACTTATTAGAAATGTAATATATATATATATATATTGCACACAACCCCCTTTCTCATAAATTTCACATATATGTGAGGCATAACACAATCACAACCAATTCCTCACAACACATCACAACCAATTCATAAAATCTCAATTCAATCAATATCACATCAATTCACCATCCAAAGAAAATCAACTTCCCAACTATCAATTCATTTCCACCAAAAGCATATTAATTAAAGAACATCAAAATTTCCGTCCAATTCACAATTTACAAGTCAACCAATTTAACATCAATCCACAATTCACAATTCAATTAATTAAATTTCATTTACTAATACCAAATCAATCTATCAAAATATAGCAAATGAGCACACACAGTAATTTTTCATTTAATATACACAAATTTAATTAATTAATTACCTACTTAATATACCATAATTATTAAATTTACCTATATATATATCACACAACAAATACATATCAACATTTAGCATGCAAAACTCAATAATCCAAGGGTACAACTGAAGTACCCTCACTAACACAAAAAAATAACTTATTTCCTCACCTGACTAGTGATTATATTCCATCCCTCAAATCCCTGATGCTCTTTATTCAAAACCTATATGAATTAATGTTCAACATAATTTTTACTAATTTTTAGGACACTGTTATTATTCAAATTATTTATTTAAAAGCACCGTTAAAATTATATAAAAAGACTTTTAGAGATTACCGGGAAATAATCTATAGATTTCAATTCCACAATTGAAATCAGTACGAAAAATTGAGTCCAACGACATATTTAATCAAAGAATAGTACATACGAACAGTACCCAACTACAATACTTAAACGGTACACGTGGGACCTATAGCTGGGGTCCACAAGTGGGGCCCGCCAATCCACCCGTACAATAGTGTTAGAATTGAATTCTGAAAATACCAACGGACTTCTCTCAAGCTCTAGATCACAAACATATAATTAGTTTTATAAAAAAATATACGAATTTAACAAAAAAAATGAGAAAATCTATTTAAAACTTCTTACCTCAGATCTGTAAATTCTACTCGGTAAAACCTATCAATATACCACTTAAAATGAACCTTGAGAGACCACGAATCCATAGTCACCAAAATTATTTGATCCTAACTCCATATGTGAGAATTAGAAATTTGAGAGAGTTTTTTTTATAAATGAAAAACCAACGGCTCCTCCTTTCCTATATATATATATATATATATATACTAGTAAATTACCATTTTAATCCCTATATATTTGGTAAATTATAACTTAACCTTCATAATAATTTTTCTTACAATTACATACGGACTAAATTGTAAAAAGTTTCTTTTGTAATAATATATATAAATCCTCCAACATATATTTTATTATTTATTATTTGTTATTATTATTATTATTGTTATTATTATTATTATTATTAGGATGTTATAATTCTACCCTCCTTAAAAAAAACTCTGTCCTTGAAATTTGGATGAAACACAAATAAATTAGACTTCATCACTTGATAATGAAATTCACAGACATCCCTGCAGTCACAACATGATATAAAATACATATGAGTCAAACTTCACTACTTGACAATAAAGCTTGTTGATTGGCAAAACACAAATTTCTTACATGTGTATATATAAATGAAGAAATGGCTTGACCAATTTCAACCATGGCAATGAGGGAAATAAACCCACAAATGCTGACTATCTTAAGTGCTTCAGGCTATAGTCTGATTTGAATAATTTTTTATTATTATTATTTTTAGAATGTTACATTAAAGGTTTAAATGAACCAATTTCTAAAGTTTAAGGGGTTAAATGAATTGACTTCTAAAATTTAAGGGTTTAGATGACAAAAAAAAATAATTAAAGTGTTTATTTGCTTTGTGACAAATACTTTAGCCACTTATTTGGACCTCTTGCCTAAAAGAAAAAAAAGTGTTAATCGCCAAAAAGAAGTAGCATCCTGATCAATAAGATCAATTGGTGGTATATTAATCAAATCAGCTGGAGGTCGAGCAGAAGAGTGGATCCACTTCTCTAATGTGACTAGAATATGAATAGTTGTTTTTATTTAATGTTGGTATGTAGATTCAATGTTTAAAAAGGATTAATGATTAAAGGAAAAAAATCATATCAAGACCCTGAACTTACACACTTTTATACATTAGGTCCCTTAACTTCAATTTAATTATTTTGAGTCCCTCAACTTTTTAATTTTATTAGTTTGAGTTCATTAATTCCATAAATTGATTAAATTCACACTCTCACCAATTGAATAATTTAAAATTGAAGTAAAAAATCTGACTTAATTTAATAATATTAATTAAAAATGTAAAAAAAATATACTAATACTAAAAATAATAAAATATCAAGAAACCAAAATACAAAAGCATTTTTATAATAAATTTAGGGTTTTTAAGTTGTAGATGTTTTAGCACATATTCATATATCTCTAATTTATAATTATCAAATTTGACTATAACAAACATTCTAAACTCATTCTTTCCAACTTTGAAGTTCATTTTGTAGATCATCTACTTTTTTTTTTTTGATAAATTGTACACCATCAACTTGAGTTTTCTCAAACTAATCTAATCTTATTTACGGAGTATAAGTTTAATGTCTTAAAATCAAGTTATATTTGGAGGTCTGGTTGCAAAATTGTCATAAAAACCTGTTGTTTATTATTTGTTTCATCTACACATGTCAAATGATAAGTTAAAAAAGGGTTTGTATCAACTAATTCACATATAGTTAAGGGACTCAAATCAGCCGATTTGTATTTGAGGGACTTAATGTACAAAACTCTGTAAGTTCAGATGCCTCAAAATGCATTCTTCCATGATTAAATAAATTCAAACTTTTAAATAAAATTATAAATTTAATCAAACTCTTAATTTTTTATAATTACAATCAAATTTTGAAAACTTGTTACAATTTTAATCAAATATTTAATATTAACCATTAAATCTAAACATTTTTATATAAATTACAAATTTAATTAAAATTCTCAGATGAAGTTACAAATTTAAGTAAATTTTTAAATTTTGATAAGTGTGACTAAATTTTGTCGATGTCTACTTAGACTTGTGATAATTTAAAAATTTGTATAAACTTACAGTGAAATTCAAAAACCCGCTGCAAAATTAAAAAGTTGAAAAATTGAATTAAATGAATTAGAAAATATTAGTCTCTCCTTCTTCTTTCTTTTGCAAACACTTTTATAGAGAAGTTGGCTTGGTACAGGCCACTCTTTCACAGAGAAGTTGATAAGTAGAATTACTGATATCAATAGTAATGTAGAATGTATATCTTTAACTATTGTCCTTTCAGTTAGGTGACTAACCCACACTGGTTTATCAGATCTCTTGTATACATACTAATGCTGTGGTTTCAGTGGAGTATATAATATTATTAATTGAAAAAAAAAAAAAGCTAAAAAGGGTAATCAGCATCCTTGGTTCAAGGTAAAAAAATATTTATAATGAAGCAATTTGCTTACACATCCAGAAGACAGCAAAGATTATATATATGATAAGGACTTGTAATGTGATAGGTGAGGCATCATATGAATTGATACTACATAGTGGCTATGAATAAAAAGAAAAACAACAAAATGACCAAAAGATTCCATTGCCGTATACTAATTGAATTTTGTGTTCTTAAAATTAATTTAATTAGCAAGTTTTTTTTTTCAAATTAATTTTGTTTTAGGTAGCAAGTGTTTTAAACCCCATTACCTCTACTTTGGTTTCTTTTACCTAACGATCTTGGAGAAAAAGAATTACAGAGAATATGCCATTGGCATATGGCAGCGGATGTTGCTTAATGTGATTAAATTAACTATAAAACTACATTGCCAAAAATAAAACTATAAAAATTATATAAAAAAGCAATTAAATTTTAGTTCAAGTCTTATATTGTCAGGGTCGGACCATTAAAGCCGAGATCAAACAGCTTCCCGACTCCTCTAATGAAAAAGAAAGAAGATAATGAAGAAATTCAAATATATACTGGAGAGATTAAAGATGCCACTGAAATTGCCAGGTGAAAAATAATGTAACTGGAACTAAATTTTTTTCCTTTAGTATTGTCCACGTGTATAATATAACAAATCTG
Source organism: Bocquillonia castaneifolia (assembly GCA_948193215.1). NCBI lineage: Eukaryota > Viridiplantae > Streptophyta > Magnoliopsida > Malpighiales > Euphorbiaceae > Bocquillonia > Bocquillonia castaneifolia. The sequence goes on along the minus strand of CANYLF010998936.1, from coordinate 641 downwards.
AAGGGCTATTTATAATTATCCCAAAAAGTAGTGACATTGTAAAGTCCAATTAACAATTTTTTCTTTTAAAAAACTGCAATTAGTAAAAAGGTTATTATGCCAATTTTACTCTCTGAAAATGAAACTCAAAAGCAATTTACTCGAGGCCTTATCTTCCAATCTTGATAAGATGAGAAGAGAATACTTCATATAACTGAGGGTCCTTATCTTCCGATCTTGACAAGATGACAAGAAATTAATTTAATTATGTTCACAATTTAACAACTTGCTGATATTTTTAAGACAAAGTGGTAGTTAATATCGAGGGTCTTAACAATTATTCAATTCTTTTATTTTATTTTTTTAGTGATGCATATGGAGGAAAAGACCAAACTTTTTTTCTTAACGGATGGAATAAGAGTTAGTTATTTTTAAATAAATTTATGTTGTTGGGAACTAATTATCAGCACAAGTTAAATCATTTTTCTTAAAATATAATTTGAAGTGTTTCCTCGATAGATTTTTCTAGAGATATAATTAATTAACCAGCTTACATAAATTTTGACACTAAATTTAATAAAATAGAAGCTCTTCCCGTACCATTTAAATTATTGTTTTGAAGTCACAAATTCACACAAATTGTGTGTTTTTAATAATGAATT
>CANYLF010998838.1:0-12873 GCA_948193215.1 Bocquillonia castaneifolia | reverse complement strand
TATGATTTAATTAAAAAAATATTTAAAAATATATGTTTAACCAATCATGAACCAAATAAATTAAGATTAAATCTTAAAATTTAGAAAAATTAGAAAAATATAAAGATAATTAAAATCAATCTTTGATATTTTTTTTACTTTGAATTTAAAGAACTTATTTATAGCTATACAAATTTATAATTATAAATAACCAATCAAATAATCAATTTTATTTAATATTTGTTTCCCCAAAGAAATCTGGACCTGGTGCTCTTGAAGTGCTCCTAGAGATCTCCTGTGATAAACAAATATAGGGCGTGCTAAGGAAGCTAATTCCCAATTGTATACCTGACTTCTATCAAGAAAATGTAGGTTTGGATTCACTTGACAATATCCCAATTCACCACGTAAAGCTAAAAGGGATGGAAATTCAAACGTAAAAGGCTAGGAATCAAAGATAGACCTACTAATATAGACAACAAAGCGTTTTAATTTAATACTTTGAAATTCGATAATAATTTATAAAAAAATAAATTGATGAAAAACATTGGTTGAAAAGGTTTACAGAAGCCAAAAGATTGCTAATTTTACTAAGTGCTTGAGTGTAGTATGATTTTTTTGTGTTAAAGTTGTCCCATTCCTTCATAGAGTCAGTCCCCTTTTATCACAATCCAGAATGGCCGTTACCTACAAGTAACTTCCCTTGACACGTTCTCTAAAATAACTCCTTATTACAGTTATGTCTTCCTTCATGTGATCTAGGATCCCCTACCAATTCTGGAAATTGTGTTAGTCCTTTTATTCTTGGCCCATTGCCATTTGAAGTTATTCATCCTCCACGTCTTCCTTCTTTCTCGTGCATCTGCAGGAGTTCCGGCCATAACTACCCATCATTCTTGTAGTTATTCTACTCAATCAATCATGGGCTTTTTGGTTTTTGTATTTTGGCCTTCTTAGTTTTTATTTGGGTTGACCCACTCAAATTATTTCTTCTAGGTCTCTTTTGGTCTTCATTTTACAAGGCATATTCTATTATCTTATCTTTTTGGGCCCATAAATCTTTATTCCCTTTTAAGCTCAATTTAGAAACAATATTTTGTCCCCAATAATTGCCCCCCTTGCCTGCATTTGTTGGTCAAACAATTGCAGGCAATTATGATTTTCCATTTAATCTAGGGAAAAGATTTAATCGTCATTCATTTCTTAATTTGCAATTGTGTCAAATCTAGATAATTTAGTTTCTGAACAAATAGAATCTAAACCTACGATACATACAATTGACGATGTACCTGACCAAGAAGGAGAACTGAAAACGGCACTCACCGTGGTTCCTTCACCTACCATTGTTACTTTGAAGCGTAGTGCACTGAATTTTGCCCAATTTGGTTTATCTTCTAAGATTAATCAGAATCCTCTTCAATTTCCATCTCCCTCTACTACCAACCCCTTTCAACTTTTTAGTTGCCAAAACCCTTTCAAAATCTCAAACTTAATAGTCCACACGGACTCTACTTCTTTTTGTACTCCTCCCTTTCAATCTTTAGGAATTCCTTCTCGAACTCCAACCCTAATAAATACCGAATCCCCCTTTCCAAATCTTCCTTACCATTTGGAGAACTTAGGTATTGAAAACCTCTGTAGCTCTATTGGTTTAAGCTCCTCTCCTCTTTCTCTCTCTTTCGAAGAATCCCTTTTCCTTAACTTTGACAAAATCAATCCTGCGACGCCGTTAAAGGACCACTTTTCCCAACCTCCACCACCTCCTAGGGTTTCTGTTTCTTTTAGAAAGTGGAAATCTCCTTCTCTCTCAAACTCAAGTCTGATTTGTGGTGCTAGTCCTCCATTACTAGGTAAGCTGTAGTTTCTCCATTGTTCATGGGTTCCCCTATTGACTTTGTAATCGAATGTTTAAAGTCTTTTAACCGGTTGCCTAAAATTGATCTAATTGTAATTTTATTTTACCCCCGAAATCCATCTTTTATAACTCCTGCCATTTATGCTCTTGTGCTCCCTTATCTTTTTAGGTTTAATGGCGAAATCCTCAAGCGTTTCCCAAGTTGCAATTTTGGCTTCACCATTGTTTGTAATCCCACCTCCTGAAATGCACCCTTGTGCTCCTGATGATGATGATGCTTTAGATATAAGCAGATCTATCTTTATCTTCTCCTTTTATTATTATTTCTGTTGAGAAACTCTTTCCTTTTAATCTTACTTTAGAATTCCTGAAACTTTTAGGGTGTCAGACTTGCAGTTATTAGTGGCTTAAGAGCTGATTCATTGCCTGCTTACATGTCTCCAAGGTAATCTTTATCTATCTCATGTATATTAATTTGAATATTTCCATATTCTTACCTACTTTATTTCTTCAGGTATTCCGACCATCAAATCGAATTCCCTGACCCATCAAGAAAATGGCTGGTCCTTGGCAAACCTTTAACATTTGACTCTGATTGGCCCTCTTCTCTTCCTCTGTATGGTCCAAAATCAATAAGCAATTATGCTATTGATCATGCTTTGGCTGATATGAAAAACACAAGTACTATTAATCCTTGGCCAAAACAGAGTGATGCTTGGAACTACTGGGTGGCACGTTTAAGGCCTTCTTGCCTTCCATTATGGCACAGAATCGAAGTAGAAGATTTAATTTTAATTTCTAAAAATCCAATCTCTTTCCAACCCAATCTTCTCGCTGTCGTTCTCAAGTTTTGGAGTTCTTCAAGCAATACATTTATATTTCCCTTTGGCCATCTATCTTTCTCCTTGAAAGATGTTTTTTATCTGACTAGATTACATGTTCTTGGTGAAGGTGTAGTGGTTCTAATCGACAAAGAATGAGTTTTGGCTTATCCGGTTATTGGCTTATTGCTAATGAATACACATCTCATTATGCAGTTATCAATGAAATTGCTGATTTGAATGACTCTGTTGCGGTTACTACGGATGAACAGATCAAGTTCCTTTGGGTACTCATATGTAAGTTCCTCATTACTCCTGCAAACAGCAAACCAAGTATGGAATTCTTACCTCTTTGCCGAGCATTAGTTGGAGGTGATTTTTTTGCTCTAGGCACGATTTTCCTGGGATTTCTTTACTATCATCTAGAGAAAGACATGTCAAACTCTCCCTTAGAGCACCTAGGGACTTATACTTGGTTTGTCCAGCTTTGGCTTTTAGCCTATTTCCCTGAACTACGAAGCAATCAAGCTGATGAAAGACCAACCTTGGGTTCCAGGTTAGCTAGTCTTCACTGTGATAAATCTAGCGAAGAAATATTTGCTTTCTTTCTGAATTATCAACATCGAGATATGTCCCAGCTAGATATCTACAACCCAATTGTAGATAAACCTTCTTGGATAAACATCTTTCCCGATTATCTCCTTCCTGATGTTTACTGAAAGCTTTTGTTAGCCTATACACATCCCAGGTTGCTTATTGTTGGAGGTGATTCTGCTTTTAGTCAATTGAAGAGCAGTACTCTCCTTACTTTTATGGCTTAGACTCTTATTTGTTTGGCAAGCAACTTGGTTTTCGCCAGGTCATTCCTCCTCGCATAGCTTTGATTGATGCTCCCCTTGATCAAAATTTGGAAAAGGTTTCTAAACCTAATCTCAATAAATTTATGGAGCATTATAGATTTATGGGATGTTTTATCTTTGAAGCTCCTTCTTCTGATATTGATTTTTTTGACAATTCATGGTCTGTCATATTCAAAGCTGTATTGTCTCGTCCCGCTGAAGTTCTAATCTCAGGGACAATTGAGTTCCTTGTTATTTCACCTTATTTTTTTGGAATTCCTCTTAATCTTCTCTCTCTCTTTTAGACTTTAAGGATTCAATGAACTTCAAGGCTGTTGGTAAGAAGAAACTTCATAAAAATATCACTTCTTCAAAGGAAACCACCACTGTTAGCAAAAAATGGCCAACCAGTGCTCAACCCAAGATTCCTCTAGTAAATAAAAGACCAAAGCTTCTATGACTCCACTATGTCTACTAGTGCAGTTAGGCATTCAAGTCGTTTGAAATAAAAGCAGTCTACTGCTAGTGATGACACAATCATTGATCTTGTTGAAACCGAAACTTTCCCTGTGGGTACTGGGGTTGATGAAATTCATAATTCTCAGGAGCTCGAGAATTCTTCCCACCACGAACCTTTTTCAGGTTCAAACTTATTTCATTTACAGTCCGTAATTCAACATTTTTCCCCTCTTTCTTATGTGTTTTTTTAGGAGAGAATGAAGAAGAGGTTTCTAGTAGAGATAAATCTCTGATTACTTTTGCTGGTAATTATACCTCTAATGTATACCTTCTATTCTTTTCTTTCTTCTTTTCTTTTGTTAAAATTTTGTTTCTTTTTCAGGATCTCCAAAAGAAGTTGTTGATCATCCACCTACCACTCAACCATCCAAGGTAATTGATTTATTATAGACTTTTACCAACATTATCTATATAGATTCTAATTACTTCTTTCATTTTTGTAGGATTCCTTGAAATGGCTCTCCACTCTAACAACCACTATCTCTGACACTGAACTAGAATTCTTGCGAGGTTCTCCAACTGAGTCTTTGGAAGCCGAGACCCCTGTTGATCCATAAATGGTGACTAAGGTCATTGATTCATTAAAGGAATTGGCTCGGAATGAACTTGTTTCTTTACTTCCTTGGCAGAGGACCTCTTTCATTGCTCAACTGAGGCAACTAAGTCAGTGGCAACCCTCTCCTGACCTCGACATCCTTTGTACTGAAGTGGAAAAAGTCTTTACCTTGTCTGATGATTCTAACTTATCTTTCACTACTTCTTCATCAACCATCAACAAAATTACAAAAAGAAGAATGCTTATGAGGTGGAAAAAGCCAAATATTAAGAATCACTTAATCAGTTAAAGGATATGAAGAATCAAAGAGATAAGCTCGATGCTGAGATTGCCAAGCATGATCTAAACATCTTGGAGCTTCGATCAAAACAGGAAGACATTAATGTCAAGGGTATGGAGTTGCTGCCTTCCTATGAAGCAACGACCAACCATTGCAAATTGCTGAAACAGGAGCTCTTGGATTCCAAATCAAAAATGGTGACGGCTAAGGAAGCACTTAACTCTGCCAAGAAAAATCAAGTGGCTTGTCTGGATACTTGGGACAAGATTAGGAAGAAATTAGAAGGAATGTAGTTTCTTGCTTTCTATCTATTTTGCTCATGTATGGCCTGTAGTTTCGGCTTGTTTGTACAATTTTAGTATATTTTCTTTTATTTGACATCTTGACCCGTAGCACTATTTACATGATGGGTTTTATTTATCTCCTTGTTTTGTCATGAAGATTATTGCATTTTCCTATGAATTTCCTGGCAATTGCTAGTTTTCAAAACTTAGTCTATCAGAAATCTTCAAACTTCAACCAATTAAGGATTGATCGCGAGGGTTAATTCTTTGGCACACAACGATTTTACGCTATACATTTTACACTCTGATGTGAATATAAAAGTGCAAGTAAATGACTTCCCTAGCCATTGTCTTTAACCTATCATTAATAACTTTGAGTGAAATTTATTTCTTTATCTCTACTTAGCCTTGTATTGGTATAAAAATGGCCAAGTATCTTGAACATAAACCATTTGCTGCTATCCTTCCTAGAAGTTTTTTTTTCTTACTGTTATCAAATCTTCTACAACTGATTCTTTGAAGGGAAAATGGCAATCTTTACCCATTAACACATTTGTTAGGAGTTTGGCTTTCCTGATTTATTGTATCAAAGTTCCTGATAAGAACAACTACGGTCCATGAATTCCTGAGTACAATACCATTGAAGAATTACAAAATGGCCTAATCGGCCTACTCTTTTATTGATTTTAAACCAGTAATGGCTCATATATTTACAACTATTTACATTCATCACTTTCGTGTACTTTAACAGTTCAAGTAAATATAAATACAAAAGTGATCTTGAATGGCTTTCCAGCCATTCACATTTCTAAACCATAAAAGTGGGAAAATACCTTTTCAGGTACTTTCCATTGATAAACCTCCTATGGGGTTGTCCCTCCAAACTAGAAAGCCAATATGCATTCCCTTCTAACACCTTATGCACTTTATAAGGACCCTCCCAGTTGGGAGACCATTTTCCAAGAGCTTTGTCAATTGTTCCTGGAGGTAAGATAACCTTCCACACTAATTCACCTTCCTGAAAAGTTTTTGTTTTCACTTTCTTGTTATAAGATCGGATTACTTTCTTTTTTTTGAATTATCAAGTTATTGAGAGCTTATAGCCTTTCTTCTTCCACATTCTCCAATTCTGTAAGCATGGAAATGAATACTCATTTAGAGACAAACCATTCTGCTTTGCTACTCTCAATGAAGGAATGATCACTTCCTTTGGCAAGACTACATCATGTCCAAATGTTAAGGCATATGGAGTTGTTCCAGTAGCAGTTCTTTTGGAAGTCCTATATGCCCATAACGTTTCAGACAAAGCATTATGCCAATTCCTTGGGTTCTCCTCCAACATCTTCTCCAAAATATTAATCATCACCTTATTGGAAGCTTCTGCCAGCCCATTTGCTTAGGCATAATGTGGAGTTTATGTAAGCAATTTGATCCCATAACTTTCTGTAAAGGTTTGGATCTCTTGACCAGTAAACATTGTCCCTTGATCCGTTGTAATTATCTAAGGAATTCCAAACATATGGATGATTTCTTTTCTGATGAATTCCATTACATCAACCTATTCAACTTTGATCATAGGAGCTGCAATCATCCACTTAGTAAAATAGTCTGTAACTACAAGAATAAAACTGTGTCCTTTTGAAGAAGGAGGATATATCTTACCAATTAAATCCATGGCCCAACCTCTGAATGGCCATGGTTTTATCACTAAGTATAGCTCCGAAGCAGGAACTCTCTGGATTTGTCCATGCCTTTGGCACTCCTGACAACCTTTTTGCATAATCCATGCAATCTTTCATTATGGAAGGCCAATAGTGGCCATGTCTTTTGATAAGCCATCTCATTTTTCTGCCAGATTGATGAGCTCCAAATACCCCTTCATGAACTTGTTTCATCACCTCCATGGCCTCCCTGAACTCCAAGCATCTCAATAGAAGGCCATCATTAGTCTTTCTGTAAAGTTCTCCATCAAACACAACATAATGTGTAGCCTACATCTTAGTCCTCTTGGGAACTTTCGCGGCTGGGTTCTCTAGGAATCTCTTAATGTCGGATCTCTAATCAGGAGCTCCACAGGAATCTATATTGAAAACTTCCAATGGCATTCCTCTTTCCTTGATGGAAGGGTGTTTCTTTTTCTCAGTAGGAGTAAGAGACCTGCTCAGATAATAAACGGCCTGTTCATGGCCAGCTTGATTTGACTGAGCTAATAAACACCTAATTGACTCATTGGCTGTCAAAATATACAACTTTAGTGGAACTCCTACACTTGGAGGAACCAATACTAGTGGAGTGCGCAGGTATTCCTTAATCCTATCAAAAGCCTTTTGATGTTTATCTTCCCAGACAAACTTCTCTTCTTTTCCTAACCTAAGAAGATCAGAAAATTCCTTTGTCTTTCCTGCCAAATTGGAAATGAATCTTATCAGATAATTCACTTGGCCCAGGAACCTCTGCAATTCTGTTTTATTTGTAGGAGGTCTAGCTTCTTGGATAGCTTGAGTTTTATTCTTGTCGACTTCGACCCCTCTTTGGTGCACCAAAAATCCTAGGAAATTACCTGTTTTCACACCAAGGAAAAGGATTTAATTTTAGTTCATGAGCTCTCATTCTCCTAAAGGCTTCCCTCAAGTATTGGATATGATCTATTTCTTTCTTTGATTTCACCACCCATCATCAATGTAAACTTCCATCATTTTTCGAAGGAGATCGTGAAAAATAGCATTCATAGCCCTTTGATATGTAGCTCCTACATTTTTCAAACCAAACGGCATGATAACCCACTCAAATGTCCCTATGGAACCAGGACATCTAAAAGCCATTTTTGATATGTCTTCTTTTGCAATAAAAATCTGGTTATAACCAAAAAAACAATCCATAAAAGACAATAAGGCATGGTTAGCTGTGGAATCAATCAAAGTATCAGCAATTGGCATGGCATATATATCTTTAGGGGTTGCTAAATTTAAATCCCTAAAGTCTACACAATCCTTTAATTTGCCATTCTTTTTCACTAAAGGAACAACATTAGCTAGCCAATTGGCATATTTAGCAGGCCTAATGAATCTAGCTTTCTGTAATTTGTCGATTTCCTCTTTAACTTTTAATTCTAACTCTTTGGACATTCTCCTAGGTGGTTTGTGGTATGGTTTGAACTCTGGACTTATTGGAAGTCTGTATTCTACCAACCTCTTGCTCAACCCCGGCATGTCTGTGTAATCCCATGCAAAACAGTCTTTATTTTCTTTTAATACTTTTATCAATTCATTTTTAATTTTCTGGTCTAATTAAGCACTAACAAAAGTTACCTTTGGATTTTCTGCTGAACCCAGATTCAATTCCTCTAGGGGTTTTGCGTTTTGTATTCTGACATCATCAATCTTTGGCGGAGCCGTGTTCAGCTCTTCCAGACTAATTTCTTCTTCATCAGGTAAGCCGTCCTCTTCCTCATAAATCATCTCGGCCTCTTATACTTGGCATTCTTCACTTTGTTTTATTTTATTGAACACTTGTTGCAAGAAGTGTCATATCACAGTAGTTGCAACGACTGCATAGTCTCCTTGAAGGACTCTAATCATCACAAACTTCAATAATTGGAACTCCTGATCATGGCCTATTGAAAGGCACTATGGCAACTTAACCAGTGCTTCTGCTTTCTCTTTCAATTCATTTATTTGATCTACAGGAACACCGTGTTGCAATCTTTTTCCCTTCTTCAATTCTCCAATTTTAATTAGGCCAATATGAGGGTCGTAATATCTAGCTTCCACTACATCCACCTGGCTACAAAAGGGTTTTGTATCTGCCCATACAACCTCTACTTCATCATCTTTCCAAAATAAGAGGAATTGGTGGAGTGATGAAGGTACACACCAGTTGGAATGAATCCAATCTCTCCCCAGTAAAGCTTGATAACTGGCTGAAGAATTAACTACAAAAAAGGCAAATAGTGATGTTTTACTACCTACAGTTAGCTCCACAGGTAACACTCCAATAGTCTTTGTTAATTCTCCTGTGAAAGCTGACACAGCCACCTTTGAGGTCACGAGGTCCTCTGTAGTTTTCCTAAGCTCCTGGAGTATCCTAAAAGGCATAATATTGATGGCAGAACCATTATCTATCAGTACACGAGATATAGGCTTACCATTGAAATGAGCTTTAATGTAGAGTGGCTTGATATGTCTAGTTATATCCTCTGATGGCTTGGCAAATACTACTCTTTTAGGAACTCCAGGTGCCCCTGCTTAGATGGTTACTTGGCTTTGAACTTCCATATCCTTCTCTCAATCTACTTGGACCCCCTTTTGCTTGCTTCGAGATTCTGAAATCTCATATTTTGCAAACTCTGCAGGTAAAATCAATGATATGGTTGCACAAGGAATATAAATCGGCACATCACCTACCATGATCTGCATTTCTTTCTCATCACCATTATCTCCTTCCGAACTTGTATAATCAAGAGCTCTTCTATGAAATTTTGACTTTTCCTTTTTGACTAGAATTGTCTGGACTTGTGCATCTGGCATGTCAATATCAACATTATATCCGGACGTTCTTCCAGACTTTTTCTCTTTATTTGAGCTTTCCTCGATTAGCAAGTCACCATCTTTATCAATGTTCTGACTCTGATTTTCTTCAAGAGCTCCTCTTCCCCAATTATCTGGAGGTGGTAGAGGTCCTGCATTATCTTTTGGTGCATCATAGTGAACCCAATAATCATACTTGCCTGATGGTTACCCCAATAAACCTTTGATCTTCCCCTTCTGATTCTCCTCTCCTCCCCTTCTAATTGCGGCTTGGTGGCACTACAATCTTCTCTTCTGCATTTTCATCAGAGGTTGTGGAAATTTAGGGTGTCTCAAGGTGTGCCAATGATGAGTCACTGGCTTTTCTAGAGGAATGACAAATAGAGGTTGGCTCCTTTGAAATCTAGGTTCTCTTGGTGGCATTCTTCTAGGAACTCCATTTTGGAATAGTTCCATGTTTTTAGGCCGATGTATGTCGGCTTGTCTCTTATAGTTTGCAAAACTACTGAATCTCCATGGCTCTGAAAATCTCACTCTCCTATGTTCGAATCTTTTCACAAGCATGAAAGAACTTTCATTAGGCTTTCCAAACAAGGATTTAGGAACCCATACCTTGGTTTATTTCTGGCATTGTTCTTTTTGGTGCTCTACTTCTTTCTTCAGGTCAGTAATCTCCCGGTCTTTGATTCTTAACTTTTCTTTGATCTCTAGTAAAATCCTCAAATCATCCTCTGCTAACTTAATCATATTGGTTGACACAATGGCCGGGAATGGATCTTCATCGATTAACAATGCTTCCTTCTTGTTGGGAAATTTCAGGAGTCGCTTATTAATCCGATCTTGGATGACGTTCTGTAGTGCCCAACAATCACCTGTTGAATGGTTCCATGTATTGTGAAACTTACAGTACTCCTTGCCTTTAAGTTCTTCTTTAGGAGGAATTTTGTGGTATGTTGGGAATTTCACCCATTTCTCCTGCACTAGATAATCAAAGATTTCCTCAGTTTTACTTACATCAAAAGTGTATTGAGGAGTTGTATTAGGAGCCTGAGCTTTCTTCCAGGTATCAGGAACTCTCTTGTCCAGAAAAGGACAAACACAGGTCCCCGAAGCACTAACATCTGCAACTGCTATTTCTGTAATTGCTACATCTTGGTAATAAGTTCCCATGGTCACTTTTCTTTTGTGGCTTTCTTCTTTCAGGAGCTCTTCATATTCAATGACCTTTGTAGCAAGTTCAAAGAAATCTCGGAACTCCATTCCCTGGAATTTTTTCCTCAATTCTATATCAAGTCCTCTTTGTGAAAACTTCACATATTCTGTTTCAGGGAGTAAAATTTTGCACCTGCTTCTCATTTTCTTGAAGCGATTAATAAAAGCATCCACATGCTCTCCTGCTCTTTGAGTGATTCTAGATAATTCAGCAATGCTAACCTTTGGTTGACATCTAAAAAATTGTGTATGGAAACTACATTCCATATCAGTCCACATAAAGATTGAATTTCTAGGTAAGGAAGCATACCATGTAAAGGCTTATCCAGTGAGAGAATTTGGAAACAGTCTTAATTTCAGGAAATTGAAGTTCTCCTGATTTTCCATTTCTCCACATTGAACCGTAAACCGAGCCACATGTTCCATAGTTGACTGCCCATCTTCTCCTGAAAATAAGGAGAATTCAGGAATTCTACCACCTCTTGGATATGGATTTTCCCTGTCAACATATTCTGGGTAAGGCTTGTGAAATTCTGGGCGGCCAACTTGACGAAGGCCAGGCCCATAGAGCTCTTGAACTACCTCTCTGATAGTTTCGAGATCAATAGGTGCTCTCACGGGTTGTTGCACAACATTTCTTTAACCAGGAAAGCCATGCCCCCTAGGAGTGTGGAAATGATTATTCATTGGGATCTCCTGATCCCTTCCAAATAATGGATTAAAAGGAGGATGTCTTCCCCTTCCCTGTGGACCGTTACCCCTGTAAGCACCAAAATTATTAAAATAATAATAATTATTATTATTATTATTAAAAGGAATTTCCTCCCTTCTAGGAGGAATAACATACCTTTCCTCGGCCTATTGCACATTGGGCCGGGGAACTCCATTTATGTTTCCTGCTTGAAAGGGTTGTTGAAACGGGATTGGAATTACAGGAGGAGTGTGTTGTCCACCAGATTCTTCTGCTTGCCTAACTTCACCCTCCTGGCTTGCATTTTCACTCCTTCCATTTTGGTCATTTTGACCACACTGCCTTTTAAACAGCTTAATGAGAGTTTTTATGCTCTCCTCGAGTCTTAAGACTCTATCATTGAATTCGGCTCTAGATACTTGAACCAAATCTGCAAAACTTTGTGATCCACCTTCTAGTCTAATTCCAGCAAATCCTCCACCGAAGTGTGGTTGAACAGGTAGAGACATGTTTTCAAATTTTTTGATAATTTGGTAAACATATCCTTCAGATCCTACTACTGCAGGAACTTCTCCAGCATCATGAGATGCCATGGGATCCTTATCTCTTCTAGTTCTCGGCATTACCTGTCCCACTGGGCATGCCAAAGATTGTTTTCCCAAAGAAATCTGGACCTAGTGCTCTTGAAGAGCTCTTAGAGATCTCTTGTGATAAACAAATAAAGGGCGTGCCAGGGAAGCTAATTCCCAATTGTATACTTGACTCCTATCAAGAAAATGTGGGTTTGAATTCACTTGACAGTATCCCAATTCACCAAGTAAAGCTAAAAGGGATGGAAATTCAAATGTAAAAGGATAGGAATCAAAGACAAACCTACTAATATAAAGAACAAAGTGTTGTAATTTAATACTTTGAAATTCAAAAACAATTTGTAAGAAAACTAAATTGATGAAAAACATTGATTGAAGAGGTTTACAGAAGCCAAAAGATTGCCAAATTTACTAATTGCTCGAGTGTAGTATGATTTTTTTGTGTTTAAGATGTCCCCTTCCTTCATAGAGTCAGTCCCCTTTTATCACAATCCCGAATGGCCGTTACCTAAAAGTAACTTCCCTTGGCACGTTCTCTAAAATAACTCCTTATTACAGTTATGTCTTCCTTCATATAATTTAGGATCCCCTGCCAATTCTGGAAATCGTGGTAGTCCCTTTATTCTCGGCCATTGCCATTTGAAGTTATTCATCCTCCACGTCTTCCTTCTTTCTCGCGCATCTGCAGGAGTTCCGACCATAACTACCCATCATTCTTGTA
>CANYLF010998799.1:0-15463 GCA_948193215.1 Bocquillonia castaneifolia | reverse complement strand
TATAATTATAACTTTGGCTTAATTATATTTACGGTTCTTGATTTTTTACCCGTTGTAACGCTATGATTCCTAGGTTTTTATTTGTAACAAAAAACTCCCTAAATTTTAATTTTTGTAACACAAAACTCCCTATCGTTATTAGTCAATCATTATTTTCTCATAAAAAAATTATTTTAATGAATTTTGATATGAAATTTTTCATGCGAGTCAAAAAAATTCAATTTAATTTAGAAAAAATAAAAAATATATTTACCTGATGAAATTATTTTTTTATATTTTTAATTGAATAAAATTAAAAAATTCATAGAAAATAAAGAAAAATTTTAAATGGTCCCAATTTTAGTGGGAAGTCATGATACCATATTATTAATTTATTGGAATAATATATGATAAAATTTGATTCACGTTAGTGGATGAATACTAACGGTATGGATTTTTGTGTTGCTAAATACTAATGGTAATATTCATTATCTACCATTAACTAAATTTTGCCATATTGTATTCCAGTAAATTGATAATATTTTATCATAATCTTTTACCAAAATTAGAACCATTTGAGTATTTTCTTTACTTTCTATTAATTTTTTTAATTTTATTCAATTAAAAAATATATAAATAATTTTATGGTTAGTTTTTTTTTATTTTTATAAATTAGATTGAATTTTTATTGACTTGTATGAAAATTTTATATCGAAATTCATTAAAATTAAAATTTTAAAAGGGGATGATATTTGGAAAATAACGATATGGAGTTTTGTGTTACAAAAGTTAAAGCTCAGAGAGTTTTTTTGTTCTAAATAAAAATCGAAGGACCACAACGTTACAATAGTAAAAGTCAAGGACCGTAAGTGTAGTTAAATCTTATAGCTTTCTTAACCCTTGGTTGGTGTGTATTGCACACGAACTATAGGCCCCGTTTGGAGGAGCGTTTCTATTAAAAACGTTAGTTTGTTGTTTGCTTGGTTGGGTGGCTGGGAACGTTTCCCAACATTTCATTCTGGAATGAAACACTCAATTCTAACACCTCCAATTTGGAGCTATTGGAGTGATCAGTTTTCTTTTTTCCCTTTTTACTCCTTCATTATTTATAAGACAAGCTCATTCGTTTATTTTTTTACAATCTTTTCTTTATTTTTTGTTAATTTTTCTTTGTTCTTAATTATTTCATAACACCAATAAATCATTTTCAATGTAATAGTTATAATTAGATCACTTAATTTTTTTACATATTCATTATGTGTAATTAAATTATTTTTTAAAACTAGTTAATTTTATTTAATAAGTTTAATATTTTGAGAAATAATATTTTATAAAATTATTTTTAAAAAATAATATTTAAATTATTCACAATTTTTTTTATAAATTGTTTTATTTAAAAATAATCGAACAACCATTTTATAAATTTTTTAATTATTTACTGAGTTACTCTAAGAGAGTATAATGAATGATAGTCTAATAAAATATTATTGAACTTCTTTTATAGTTGCCCTTCTTGGTAATTTTATATAGTAACAACAACAACTTCATAAGCTAATTCAAACACTAACGGGTCGTTTTGTAGGTAGGCTTGCTTTCCTAAGCCATAGGATAAGCGTTAATACCTTGTTTGGTATAACTATGTCAACCAAACGACCCGTAAAGGGTCATTTAGTTGATGGATTAGTTAATGATAAGATTAAAATTTATCTGGGATTAGTTAAAGAACTGTCTTATTTATCATATACCTTATTTGGTAATAAAAAGTTAAATATAAGTATTAACTAATCACTCACTCATTTAATATCTTTTGTTTGATATGTTGATTAACTTAATAGTATGATTAAATAAATCAATAAAATTACTTAAATAACCTTAGGTGTGGGTATTTTAGAAAATATAATAAAAGAAAGAAAGGCAAATAAGGAAATTACAAATAAAAAAGAATGGATACTAATCTATTGATGTGGGATTACTAAAACCAAGGGAGGTGGTATTAGTTAACACCAGATCCATCCAGAGGAATAACTAATCTCATCCTCACAATATAATAACAAACGAGGTATTAGCACTTATCCTATGACTTAGTTAAGCAAGCATACCTATCAAACGATCTGTAAAATTACTAGCACCCATAGCAGCAACAGCAGCAACAACAACAACAGTTACAACTAATCCAAACGTGGCGTGGTCTGTAACAACTGATAGGGTGAGAAAAAAACTGAAAAAACCGAACCAATTGTAAAACCAAACCCAATCGAACAAAAAATGTGGTTAACCAAAATGTTACGGTTTTTAATTTTCAAAATTTTAAGTTACCGGTTCGGTTACGGTTTCTAATTTTAAAAAACCGCGGTTAACTGAACCAAACCAGTTATACATACACATACAAAATATATAAATATTCATACATATATTTATATACATATATGCAAACATAACACAAACAATATATATATTTAGTAAAATTATACTCCCTCCGTTTTTATTTAGTCGTCTTTCTAGAGAATGAGATTTGTCTATAATTAGTTGTCACTTTGAAGTTTCACGATAATATTTTTCCATTCGTTCCAATTTTACAATTAACTTATGCATAGCATTAAATGATTATTTGAATACTATTATTCATTTAAAAATGTTAAAATCCATTTGAATCTCATGCCAATTATTTTCCTAATATGTGTGCAACAATCTTAAAATACAATTAAATAAAAACATAAGGAGTATATTTTATAATATACATCTAATTTTTATTAACATATGCTTTTTAAAAATATTTATTTTGGTCATATATATATATAAATAATTTTTAAAATCTTTGAACTATTAATCTTTTTTAATATTTGGATCAATTAATTATAAATAATTTATATTAATATTGTTCTTTTAAGATGAACTCTATGTTGGAAAAATATGAATATTTTGTAATTTTGAGGCATAATATTTATTGGTAAATTGAAAATTTGAATAACAAGAATTATTGTTTTGTATTCTACTCCATGAGATCTTTAAAACGATATATTATATGCTCAAATGAATGAGTGATGAATGAGAAATTGATGCTCAAAGTAAGCTACTTGCAATTGAGAAAAATAAGAAAGCTTAAAACACTTGTCCCACATCGGAAGAGAGTGAAGATTGTTAAGTGTTTATAAGCTAGAACCATTTAGTGGTTGTGTGAAGTTGTATCCAAAAGGCTCTCTCTTACACGTGCAGGAGGGGTGCAAATTAGGCTAACTCGGGTTATGTAAACAAAGGCAATGCTACTTCTCAAATGGGGTGCAAATTAGCCTAACTCGGGTTATGTAAACAAAGGCAATGCTACTTCTCAAATATACTTTCACAGGCCGTGTGAACTAATTCCTATTTCTGTTCAGAATTACAGTAGAGGTTTTGTGCTTGTTATATTCAGTTTTTTGTTTCCTTTTATTTATTTGTTGTATTTTTCATTTTCTATTCATTGGATTATTGTTGTTGCTAACACTTTATTCTAACGACTAAATAAAAAACCGATTAGATCAATTAATTTTAAATAATTTATATTAATTATTGATTTTTTAACATAAATTTTATTTTAATGGCTAACTGAAAAATTAATATTAGATAACCGATTTTTTCAATTAACTGATCTTTAAATTACCCAATATTTAAGTTAGGATTTTGATTAATGATTTTAAAAATCGAAATCCTACTGCCAGTTTTTTTGCTCACGGTTCCGCTGATTAGAGAAATAGATTGCGGGGTGTCATTTGTGACCAACGTGACTGCACGTGTCAATTTATAATTTGATAATTGGATAACTTTATAAATTACTCCTGCAATAATCAATTACATTCAGAAGCGATAATTCTGATTTTTCCTTTTCTCTTATCACAGACAAAGAAACACAATTCATCACAACCATATATACATATCTGGTAATCTAATTTATTTATTTATTTATGTTTCTTGAATTTTTCAATATTATTTTTTTTATTTAATTATTGATTGACGATGATGTTTTTATTTACATGCAGACACTGTTTCTTGATCTAAATCATCCCAAGAAGCAAACACTATATCATCATTGTTGTCGCTAGTTTTTGAAGCAGGGAATTTTCCTTGAGGTATTCTTTTTAATTTATTATTATTAGATTATAAGTTATTGGTTTTTAATCGTATTTAATTTATTTATTGTTCTAAGAGCTTAAAAGATTTGAATTTTTTTAATGGGTATGTACGATCTGTTGATTACATTATTATTTCTTTCAGTTCCCTTTTGTTCTTCAAGATTTGAACTGCTAGTCCAATTAAGGGCTGGCTTACCTTGTTCAATCACGGCTCTAAAAAGAGAATTGCCTATTAAGATTACAAGGGGAAAATCATGTGCTCAGTTGTTCCCTAAGTTTTTGATTGCATCCCCTGCATTTCACGGCGGTCGCGGTGCCCTCCCTTCTGCTGGTGGGCATCCTGCTGATCTTACTTTCCTTGCTGGTGGTGGGTATTGATTCTTGCACGCTTGGCGGCTTGGTGGACTCTAGGGGGGCTGGAATAGTGGTTCGTAATATAGTTTTCGTTTATTGCTAATCTGAAAAGTACTGTCTTTATG
This sequence comes from Bocquillonia castaneifolia, assembly GCA_948193215.1. Classification (NCBI taxonomy): domain Eukaryota; kingdom Viridiplantae; phylum Streptophyta; class Magnoliopsida; order Malpighiales; family Euphorbiaceae; genus Bocquillonia; species Bocquillonia castaneifolia. The sequence continues at coordinate 10,899 of CANYLF010998799.1, read as the reverse complement.
AGCATGGTTACAGTCAAGTCGCATGACGATGACAATTTACTATCAAAATGTGCAAATGAGAGGCTGGCTTGTCCTCATTTATGCTCTAAAGGTTTGTGATTACTTTCTTTCTTGGTTTCAGTTTAACTGCTAGTTCATATAATGGAAATGTGATACGCTAATCTGACTGTAGTTTCATATACTGGTAAGAATGGCATGTATGGTCATTTTTTCAACCTAATGAATGCAGTTTTCTGCTGCAAACTTGTTCGACTCTGTAATAAATGTAATTTATTGCTTATGGACAATAAGTTGTCCATACTTGTATAGCTGATTTATTGCGGATCATTTCACCTGCAGTGCAGAACTTATATATCATTCTGTAAACATGATTCCTGAATTTTACAGGATCATTAGCAGGTACCAAAATCCCTGTATACTGCTTTGGTACCCAGTCTCTTGTTGGCAATAGCCTGTTTGGGGGGCTTTCAGACATGTCTGAAGAACAAAGTCTGTTGGATTCTCTTCTTCTTGCACAGGTGAAAAGGAATTTGTCTTAGATGTGCAGTTATAGAACATGATTTACCTGATTTTGCATTGGCATGCAGCTATAATATTTTGATGTTGCTCTGCAGTGGGAAGAGAGAATGTGGAAAGGTCATATCAAGTACGATGTCACTGCCTCTGAAATTAAGGTTTTGTCTCTGTGTCTTGGTCTTCTTTTACTGAGGCCTAAGTTTACCATGGAGCATTGATAATTTTGGTTGCTTTCTGCAGATAATTAGGGGGAGACAAAAGTTTCTTGCTCAGTTAACTGGTCATTGGAGTATGGATTGTACAGAAGACAGTAAGAAGCAAAAACTGTGCCATCAAGAGGACCTACTTGTGTTTGACCAGGCCAAGCACTGTGAGGAATTGCTCTTTTGCATTACAAAAAGTGATCAAACTGAATCTAAGCTTGTTCCTTCAGCTTCTGTGCCTAATGGTGCCTTCTTGATTATTGTGAATGTAAGTCTGAGCATAATAAGTTTCTCCTTCAAGTCATCTTAAAGCTAACTCAGAGTAGCTGCATTTCTCGTGAAATGTCAAAATGTGGTGAATGTTGTTGTTTAGGCTTCTTTATCATTCATGATATATTTGTAATCAAATTTGCTTTGATTAAATACTTATATTAAGTAGGCTGCCATTATATTTAAATAGTGATCCTTTTTAATTCTTCTTTCAAGCCATATTTGCTGTCGGCTACTATTCTATTGTGTGCCTTTGTCATTTCAAAGCTCTATGCAACGTCTTTTACATTGTTGGGATAATTTTTTACATACCATCACATCTGATGTGCAAATTGTTTGTGCTTCAAGGTAAACCCAATTGAATATGGCCATGTCTTCCTGGTTCCTCATGGCTTCAACAGTCTCTACCAGGTCATGAATGCAAAATTGTTGGAAATGGTTGCAAGAGTAGTTGTTGAGATAAATAATTTTTCTCTCCGTATGTTCTATGATAGTCCTGGATCCACTGCTTTGCGTACATATTTCCAGGTATGCTTCATATTGAAGTTTTTGTATGCCATTGTTAAAATTTATTAATAATGATTAATTTCTGGACACTGCTCAAGGTTTTTTCATTTAGCTCAACACATTGATCTGATCACTGTATGTTAGGAATCGCTGTTAAATTTTAATTTATATTTTTTCCTCTCATTGTTGCAGGCATGCTACTTTCCAGATATTTTACCTGTGGAGCATATGCCTGTTGATTCCTTGTATGGTGATGGAAATGGAGGGATCCGTATCTCTACTTTAACAGATTACCCCATCAAGACCCTTGTCTTTGAGAGCAACTACAATTTAATGATACTGGTGGATCTTCTTGCAGAGACATGTTCTTTTTTGGTGGATAAGGACATCCTGTATAACCTGATGATATCTGATCGAGGCAAAAAGATCTTCTTGTTCCTTCAGGTAAAATGGTCTATAATGGATGATGGGTACATTATCTGAGTTGATGCTAAACAACTGTTGTAGGAAGTAGGGACTGTGTGAATTCTAGTTTGTTGCATTTTGTTATTGCTTGGCTATGACATCTTACTTGAAGTCTAAATTTCTGGCACACTCAAATCTAGAAGGAAAAATTAAGAATTCACTCTTATGTCTGTGCTCAGATACATAAGCAAAGGGAGAAAAAGATCTACTCAACCTTTTGCAAAATTATCTTTAAACTTCAAATGTAATGCATTGTTAGAATGGGGTTTTTTTCTATTACTGTGTTGCTATAATGGAAAAATTTTCATGCTTTTGGCTGAAATAGATGAGCGCGGCAGGGAAAAGGAGACACCAGCAGGATGGACAGTTCTAGAAATGAGACATTTTAGAATTTACTGGTTCACAGTAAATATTAATCATAAGAATATGAAAGAAAATAGTGTGTTTAAACTAGAACACTATTGGAAGAAAAGCTAAAATAATACAGAAATTTGAAAAAAAAAATCATTAATTCGTTTATGTTGAAGTGTTAAAACAATGAATTGCAAGGGTCTGAAATAAAATTGTATACAACGTGAAAGGAAATTTTCAAAATTTTATTGGCAATTTGGCATGAATCCGCCTGTGATGCTTTGGAGATAACAACCATATGTTTTAGTACATCTATAAGTATCTTGTATGCTGCTTCTTTCAACCACTTTGCTATCTAATGCTTCCTTCTTCCTGTGGAAATTTCCTACTACTCATCACCCTCACAGATATTTTTGACAAATTATAAAATTCTCGATTACCATTTCAATTGATCTTGTAATATTTACTTTCATTGATTGTTGGTTGTGGATTAAATGTTCCCAGGTCCAATCATTGTCAACCTCTCTTGGCCTCGGTGCATGGGAGTGTGCAGGCTATTTTTTGTTCAGGTCTATGCAGGAATTTGACCAAGTTACAGAGGCTGTCCTGCTTAAACGTCTAAGCACTGTCTCACTTGATGATGAAGGCTTCAAGGCAGTGAAACTGTTCTGTTGCAGCATTGCAGCTAAGATTGCAGGTTGAACTTTATTCTCCTAGACCCGTATCGGGTAGCAAAACTTTCCCATATATAATTCTAAGTCGTGTCTGATATGGTTGATTTTTGTGCACTTAAATTTCTTCCCCATGGGAATACTGCCAAACTATAAAATCGCTGGCCTCTTATTGCAAGTTAAAAGGCGTGTTGTTGTATATCTCTCACCTGAGTGGTGGTTTGGTACCATTATCTTCTGTGTGCCTATTGTGTTGTGTACGTTGTTCATTTAGTTGTATTATCATGTGAAATTCTAAGATTGTTTTGTGCATTGCATATAGACTATCTTTTCCCCATGTATTTTATATTTCAAAATCAAGGATGAGCAATAAACGTCTAAGCATCGTCACACTTGATGATGAAGGCTTAAAGGCTGTGAAACAGTTCTTTGCAGCATTGCAGCTAAGATTGCAGGTTGAACTTTATTCTCCTAGACCTATATTGGGGAGAAAAACTTTTCCCATATATATTTCTAAGTCGTTTCTGATATAACTGATTTTTGTGCACTTGAATTCTTCCCCATGGAATACTGCCAGATATAATCGCTGAGTTGTATTTCTCTCACCTGAGTGGTTGTTTTGTACCATTGTCTTCTGTGTGCCTATTGTGTTACTGTTGTGTGTACCTTATTCATTTAGTTGGATTATAATGTGAAATTCTAAGGGTGTCTTGTGCGTAGCCTAACAATCTCTTCCCCCTGTGTGTTTTATATTTCAAAATCAATGATTAACTTTTCATCTTTTGCATTTAACTTGATATTTTAGAAGGTACAATGTTTTGAGGGAAATGCATTTTCACATCTTAAAGCAAGTTATCATTTAAATAAATCATATTGCCGAAGACTGGTATCCCAGCTCTAAATGATGTTGATTTGATGCTCATATGTAATCATTTAACTAATTTGCATTGGATTTGACGATGGCAGCTGGGTTTTCAGTACTGAGTGGCAGATTATTCACTGTAAAACAAAATGAAAATGCAGAGCTGAGCATCAAAATTTTTCTGCATCATATATGCAATTTATTTTGCAGTGAAGTAGGACATCTGCTAGTGTTTTCTACTTTGGTTATGGAAGGAAGAATATAGAAGCTCTTGCACACATTGTATATACGTTTGATTGGGTTTTTCTTTAAAAAAAAAAAAAATCATCATTTTGAGAGTTGGGTTTCTGCGTGTTTGGAAAATGGTAAAACATTTCAAAATTTGGACATTGATGAGGTTATTAATTGATTAGGTTGGAAAATGGAAGCTCATGCCTAGAATTATTAATCATCTTGATTTTTCTAATTGAAGTTTGTTTTGAGAAAAAAAGTTAACCAACCATACAGGAGCGGAAAACTAAGATCGAGTTCAGACAAAAAAAGAAAGCCCTTAAATGAAAAAGAACCTGCCTATATATATGCTAATTCTTTTACATGGAGAAGATATTGGATCTCAATATCTTATTCAGGTCACCAGGTGCCCAACCGACCAGAGTACAGGCTGTTGCTGAACATGTCAAGATATTTTTTGCTTGCATTGAAAGAGGTCCTTTTTTAGCTAATGAAATGGTTGCTTACATCTATCAAAATACATAAATCTTCCATAAACAAATGTTAAAAAAAAAATGATTTTACCATCTGTAAACTTGACCACAAAAATAGATTTGAATATAGTTTATTTTATGAAGAGCTAACAAGATCATGTAATATCTTACTCTAATCACTATCAGATTTAATATATATGGACACAACCATTATACATTTAAGCTTTTCTTCAGCAACCTGATAGAACAAAATAAAAGAATAAAGAACAATAAAAAAAAAAAACATTGTAATTTATATAATGGCTACACATCTATGCATTTCTCAGCTTCTAGCATCGTTTTGCAGATACACCATTATTGTATATTCTCCATCATCCATCACTTCGAGGTCTGCCGGTGTCTTCATTTAAGGATTCCTGATCCTGCAGCTTCTCTTGTACTCTCTCTTCTACATCTTCCATAGCCTGACTACTGCATAAGTAGTTCTCTACAGCAGTGGCACCCGCCCAAGCTTCGTGCAGTTGCAAAAGGTATTCCAAATGCCACAAAACTTCTCCCATCGTAGGCCGATTCTTCCCATCATCAGCGAGACATTTTTCAGCTATCTCTCCAAACTTTGTCAATGACTCTGGGCAATAACTTCCTTTGAGACACGGGTCAATGATCGTCTCCAGGGACCTCTGTCGCTGCCACCTCATTGCCCACTCGGCCAGATTGATCTGATCTTTTGGTAAGGTTGGATTTATAACAGCTCGAGCACAAACAACTTCAAACAGTACTACGCCAAAAGAGTAAACATCAGATTTTTCAGTCAACTGCTGTCGACGGAAATATTCAGGATCAAGATATCCAAAGCTTCCTTTCACTGCTGTACTGACATGGGTATGGTCCCAAGCTGGACCAGTTTTTGACAACCCAAAATCAGACATTTTTGCTACAAAATTCTCATCAAGCAGAATGTTAGTTGTCTTAACATCCCTATGAATTATCCCTCGATCTGCTCCTGTGTGAAGGTAATGAAGTCCCCGAGCAGCTCCAATGCACGCCTCTAATCTTTGCTTCCAAGTCAGTGGAGGAAGATCACTCCCGAAAAGATGACTTCTAAGAGTTCCATTCCCCATGTATTCATAAACCAAGATCATCTCATTTTGTTCTTCACAAAAGCCAATCAAGGACACCAAATGCCTGTGCCTGAGCTTTGAAAGCATTTCAATCTCAGTTTCAAATTCAGCCAAACCTTGCTCAGACTGTGGGTTTGCTCGCTTAATCGCTGCAAGTGTTCCATCTTCTATTTCCCCTTTGAACACTTTGCCAAAGCCTCCAATTCCAATCACCAAACTCTCGTCAAAATTTTGCGTTGCTGCACGAATCTCTGCCAATGCAAACCGCTTGCCAATTCTTGTGGCCACAGTAGATCCATGTGAACTTTGGGTTCCTCCCTTGACTTTACCAATGCTACTTAGAATAGAACCGTGCAGGAAAAGTGGCCGCCATCCAGTAGCATTGTCTTTGGAATCACTCACTTCCTTCCTATGAGTTCTGCAGAAGCAAAAGACGAAAGTGGAAATAGCTGCAAGAGCAAAAACAGAAGCTACACCTGCTCCAATTCCCACCAAAAGTTTTTGAGATACTGAATTTCTTGCAGAATTCCCTGTTGAATCAAACCTCTCAACATATGCAAGATTCCCATTTTGGCTCAGCTTGAAGATCTCAAGGCCATTCAGCAGAGCATCAGTTCCTGAAGCACTGGCTACAGTGTCAGGACCTAGTTGAATCCACAGCGTGTCGATTTTGGAGGACACTGCATCAAAATAGTCTTGATGATACCCTCTGTTCTTCCCGCCTGCTCGCACATAAATGTCAAAATTATCAGCAGCAGTCTTGTTGTTTATGTAGATCTTGAAAATCCTCTCGCTTGCTCTGTTGTACTCAAGCTCACAGAAATGTAATCTGACCAAATAATCAAAATCAGGATCCACTTCAAATTTCCATGACATGTTGAACTTTTTCTCTAGGACTTCATTGTTTGACATAGCCCTTGCTGTTTCATAAACAAGAAGAGGCGCCACCCAGGAATCGTTACTGGATGCATAGGTTATATTCGAATGATTACTGACAGCAGATCCAGCATTTTCAGTGATCATGTAGCTAGAATCCACTTCCCACATCCTCCAAAAGCCCGAATCGTCATTGGATTTGATCTCAGGACCTCCAACATTCAACCGATACATAGTTTGTATCCCCTGTTCACTCAAACTCAAATTCACCTCATTTCCACCTACTTTCCTGACTGAGTCTGCAAAAAGACTATCAACCACAGGAACAATCTCTATAGCATTAATGAACCCAAATGACCCTTTGGACGGAATGAATTCAAGTAACAGTGCATCCAAATTAAACAAAATGTACTCTCTAACCAAGAACGACGAGCTTGAATTGTTGATAGAGCTCTGAACATACGAATTCGTGTGCAAAATTTCCCCAGGAACATTAAATTTAGATACAAGCTTCAGACCATTAGCTATGACACTAAAGGAGGATTCATTGACATTATTATTCTCAAAAGGGAATGGACAAAAATGGAGTCTTAAGAAGTAATTCCCTCGCATATCTTTAAACGTGTAATTTAGTCCATCAGTGAAAATCCTAGCAGTGTTATACAATGGCCCCAAGGTTGAATTACCAGTTGCAATAGAGGAGGTGGCAGATACATTGGAAGAACCAAGAGTGACATTGTTATTAGGGGCCAAGTCACCAATCCATCTCCTACCATCGACAGTAACACTAGTATTTGTTCCACAATTTAATAGAAAAGATTGTGACTGAGCTTCTCCATTAATAACAGATAAGAAAACTATAAACAGACATAAAAGACCCAAAACCTCTCCATTATGGATCTGCCCCATTATATACTCAACAACCAAGCTGATTCTTTTACAATACAGATTTCTCAATGACATAAAAAAAATGACAAAAATGCATGAAAATCCCAACTCAAAAGCAATCACCAAAATAAGCAGCTTCACATCCAATCTCAACTCTTATCATACAAAATCACAAGAAACTTGAAAAAAAGCAATCAAATTTCTATCAGAAACATCAAGTTATTACCTTTACAAAAAACCCATCTTGGAAATTGAGTAATGAACTAAGAAAGGTCACTCTTTTCATGAATCATCCAATGCTTGAAATGAACAACAGATCTGAAGGCAAGAAGAGTAAAAGAAAACAGAAGGATTGAGAAGATAAATAGCAGTGGAAAGGTAGAAGCTTTACTATAATTGTATCAAAAGCTGAAACATGAGGAGAAAACTAAAAACAGGGTAGTGGGTTGGGTGAGAGATGTGAAGTAGTAGGTTTATGTAAAGGGAGCAAGAAGAGAAAATAAGAACATGGGTTCTTGTTATTGCTGTTGTAAACAGATTGGGAATGTTCATTTCATCTTTGCCTTTGCCTTTTGTTAGTTGTATGTTACTACTATATTATTATTGTATTCAATTGTTTGCATAAAGAGACAAGAATCTGACATAATTTTTATTCTATACTTCACTCTGTAAGAAGCTGCCTCTCTTTTTTTCCCCTTGCCCAGTATATAAGCTGCTTATTTTGCTTTTGTAACTCCCTTTTGTAACTTAACCATTTTACAACAGTTTTTTAAAAATTACAAATAAATAAATAAATCGATCCGATAACTCTTGCAGTAGCAATTTTTTTATATCTCACATAAATATTTCTTTGTCTTAAATTATAGTGTGTTATTTATTAATTAAAGAGTCTAAATGCCATTTATTTCTTTAATAATTATAGTGTTGGATTAAATTTTAATATTAATTTCAGTGAATTAATTTATTAGATAAGAATAATTATGACTTTTTTAATGAATTAATACATTTTATCTAGTTAAATTAGTTTTTTTATGTAGCGTTTGTGTCGAGGTGTCTATTTCTTTAGGACGAATGAAGGAGATATTATATATTACACATGTTGCGTCAGGTGTAAAATATAGCAATTCAATATGCATTTGACATATAAAATATCTATTTACTACTTTATTTATTAACTTCTCTCACATATTATGTGTCAAAATCATATTTGGTTGTTATATTTTACACTTTACATATCGATTGTATTTTATAATTATTCCAAAGGAAGAAGTAAAAAAAATTATTATCACCTTTTGAGACTAGAGTATATTTTTTTTATCTTTCTTTCTTACAATTTTAAAACTCATTGTTTTTAGTAAAAGTTTTAGTTATCTACTGTTTCTTTACTTAATATTGGTATAAACAAGTAAATTTTAAAAATTAGAAAAAAAAGAGATTATATTCTCAAGATATTTCTAAATAACACTCACTGGTTTCGAGAGTTAAGATTGTACTTTTTACCTATCAAATCGTTAGTGTGAGTTTTTTAAAAAAAACAAGAAATTAATACAGAAAACACATCACATATGGTATAAATATAGAATTGTACACCTCAAAATTGTAATAATTTTAACGAGACTGATAATTGATATAAGTATTATGAGTGTTGAATCTTAAAATTTTAAATAATAATTCTATTTGTATTATTATCAAAGACAATTACTATCAACTATTATAATTTTACAAACGAAAAGAAAGGATGAAAACTTGAACCGAGTCTATCATAAGAAATACCCACTATTAATAGAGCTTTTACCATCATATCAATAAGAGTATTTAAAAAAATGTTTACGTAAATATAACTAGGTGGTTGGGATGATCAGTATGAGCATTTCAAATAGAAATCCCAGTAATACTTCTCTGGCCTAAAAAGATGAGCACTTTTAGCTCAACACAAATATTAAGAAAGTTAGTAAAACTATATATAATACATTAATTCAATAAGAAAAAGTAAAAATTACCCTTATTAAATCAATTAATTCATTGAAAATAATATTGAATTTTACTCTAATACTATAATTAATAGGGGTACATGTGACATTTAAACATTTAGAGTATTAAATTACTGCTTATAATTTGGGACAAATAAATCTTCAAAACTGCTCATCTTTTTTGGAGAGAGAAAGTATTAATTAAAATGAAGAGAATGAGCATTTCAAATAGAAACCCCAACATAAAATAAAAATCTGTATATTTTACAGACCAAAAGAAAACAAATTAACTAAAATGAAGTTAACATCAATAAGGGAGGAGCAAATTTGAAATGTAATTGAGAGAAATTAAAAATATAGAACAAAATCAAAGGTTGGTGGAGTAATTAACAATTAAAAATGGTAGTTATGATAATAAATTGGAAATAATGTATAGAAATTAGAAGGGGCGTTGAAAGAGGCAGGTGTTGGGTTGTAGAGATGCATGGAGTTCCATTATTTGTGAGGTGCGTCACATGCAATTGTCTGGAAGATGATGAACAGCTGAATGTGAAATGTATTATTTTTATTTTTTGGGGTTTTCTGCTGCCATTTACAAAACTTCTCTCTGAATTTCAATTATTTAAAAAGCTGTGACTTGTCTTTTCTATCTCCCGTACCTTTAGTACCCCTACAAAGTCCTTTTTACCTGATTTAAGGATTGCATTTCTTTTTTGGTGTACTATTATTATGGTAATCCACCCAACAACAACAACAACAATAATAATAATAATAATAATGATGATAATAATTAGGGGTGACATGGTTGGGTTTGATTTGAATAGAATAAAAAATCCATCAGTTTTCGATTCTAAAGACATAAAACTAGGGGTGATCATAAATCAAACTAAATCAAAAAACTAAATTGAAATTTGAAATTCGGTTCGGTTCGATTGCTATTTTTAGAATTTTGAACCGAAATAACTAAAATTTTATTCTAAAAAACTGAAAAACCAAACCAAATTTCTTATTTAGTTTGGTTTCGATTTGAGAGGTGAGCAAAATTTCGGTTCGGTTCAAACCGAATGCTCAGCCCTACATAAAACCAAGTCAAACTAAAAAAGGATCTAAACTAAAATCAAACTAATCTAAATGTTTCAATTTAATCATTTTTTTAGTTTTTATACTCCCTCTGGCCTGTAACACACTTAAAAAAAATAAATATAAATATAAAAATAAATATATTTAATAAAAATATTTTGGAGGATTTTTAAATATTATTTAAAAGAATTTTTATAATTTAATCAGGAGGCATTGGTAAAAAAAATTATTATTATTGTAAAGATTAAGATGTAATTTATAAAATAACTAAATGTTAATATAATAATTAACCATAAACATCATTATCATCTTTATTATTTTTATTATTATTATAATACATCATCATCATCTTTATTATTATTATTATTATTATTATTATTATTATTATTATTATTATTATTATTATTATTATTAT
>CANYLF010998589.1:0-10938 GCA_948193215.1 Bocquillonia castaneifolia | reverse complement strand
AACCAAGAAAACTCCAAGGAAAAATAAAATTCGGAACTCTACGTAATATTCTGGAAAATAAAGTGGCTGCCTCCCAAAATAAATAAAAACAACTCCTATATATAGTGTAACAAAAACCTAGACCTAAAAATACCCTAAAACTAATAAAAATTGGACTAAACCACTCAAAATCGCCCTAAAAACAGTCCGGTTCAACCCAAAACTGAACTAGAAGTGCACGGAGAAGAGTCTGAAGGATGCCCAGCCGGACCTGGCAGCTCCGGCCGGAGCTTCGGCTAGAAGTCCTGCTGGCTTGGGTGTTTGCTGCCAAATTGGCCGGATCTGAGGGCATTCTGGCCAGACCTGGCTGGTCCGACCCTCGGTTCGGCCAAAAACTTCAAAACACAATTTCTCCCTCTTCCGAACTCCGAATTCGCTCCGGTTTGATCTTATTCGACTGTAAAACTGCAAATTTCAATAAAATAACAAAATAAGTGCTAATTAAACTCAAAATAATGGAGAATTAGACTAAAAACCAATTGATTTAGATAGTATAAAAATCGATTATCACTTAGAACTTAGTTAGAGTCCCCTTTTTTAATGTGAATCCCCCTTTATTTAGGATGTCCCCCTTGTCTTAGAAATCAAAGTATCAGGACCAATAGGGGCTAATGTAAGCCCATTTAGAGTTTGGACCTTATGGGCCAAGTTAAAATAAGGTTTTTTTTATTACAAGCCCAGCCCCCCCCCCCCCCCCCCCCCCAGTGCTAATGTCAAAGACTTAGCTTTCTAGATAGGTTATTTTCATGGCGAGCCCTTGCCCATATACGAGTGTGACTATCTCCACATATATTAATTTATAGGTGACAACTTTAGTTCGCCCTCTGTCATCTATTTGGTTAAGTTCACTAGGAACATAATAAGCATGCGCGACATTTGAGTTCACCTGAAAAGCTATATCAAATTCTGACAGTTTAAAATGGACGCCACTCTAGGCATGCTTGACACGTATCGCATCAGTCTTTTCTTTATTAAAGGAATAAAATTGTCCAGTTCCCTCTATTTCTCTCACCTATGCATTTTTGAATTTTGAAAGAACACAAATATCTCTACTTTCCTCGAAAATGAGGAACTCCGAGACCTTTCTGATTCCGACAACCATTCCACTGTCTGACAGCCATCGTTTTTACTTCTACCAGTGAGTAATTTATAGAGCCAGCAGAAGCGCAGCATCTCCAGTAAGTGTTTTTACCAATATTTATTTCCTCAAACTTGTACGTTTATTTTGGTGAAACTACCATGAAAACTGTTGTGAATTTGACTATTATATGTTGTCTTGTTGTCTTTAAACGTTTGTGTTAACACCTTAATGATGTTTATGATGTTCTTTTGCATCTCTGTCATTCTTCGTGATGTTGCTTACCAATTTATTTTTGTTACTTGACTGTCTGATACCCATTATGCTATATAAATGTTTGATAAAATGCTTCTATGAACTTTACACCTGCTGTAATCATGTCAATCTGCTCTTAAGGCACTTCTTGCATGATTGATCACCTGTTGATGTTTTATTTATTATTCTGCTTATGACCTTAGGTTTTAGGCCATTAATGGTGAGTTTGTCCTTGCACCTGCCACAATCATCATCTTCTCTTCCCACTAGTCGCCCTTCACCACCAGTAACACCCTTGTCATCTGGCTCTAAAATCCTTAAATCAATTCATTCCATATCATTTGACGAGTCAGGCTGTGTGAACCAACATTCTCGCCCAAGGCTAAAACCCAAATCAACTAAAAGAGCCTCCATACCCCAGCCAACTCCTATACCACTAAACGTAGAACCTATTGACACAGTTCGGCCCTTACTAGAGTTAGATTCCAAACCATTTCAATTCCTAGAAAGTGATATCCTTTCCTCTACCTCTAGCAACAGTACTCTAGGATTCATCCCTTCAACCAATCCCAAACCTGTCCTAAAAAAGAAACACATGGATCGAAAATCGCTCAAAGACATTGTAGATTGCCACCCAACCAAAAGAATTCAATCAAATATAGATCTCTTTAAATCCAGAGATGATGGAGGATTACCCGAGGGGTATAGTGTGAGGTTTCCAAATGAAGGTAGGTACGCCAACCAAACCTTATTATCCATAGAGCAAATTGTATATAATGAATGTATGGAGAGTGGGCTTAGGTTCCCCTTAGATCCAACCCATCAAAAGATCTTAGAGGACATCTAATGTCCACTAAGTAGGCTACACCCAAATTCATATAAATTATTGATGGTGAACCTCTTGCTCTGTAATCGTAAAAGATATAAACTTACCCCTGAAATTTTCCTGAATGCTTATAGCGTAATAGAGAGAACAGGGACCTCAGAATACATAACCTTCCAGTCCTTTAGAAAATGATTTGATGGGTTGAAAAATCACCTAAAAGGTTGGAGGGCTGATTTTTTCATTGTTTCCTATGAAAAGGGGTGGGTTAAGATTCCCAATAGCTGGTCCACTACCTTCATCAAACCCAAAAGGGTTGGTGGTTAGGCCTTGATTTAGCCAAGATCGCCCTCTGCTTGGCTAAACACCCTAAGATAGATATAGAGGAACTTTTGAGAGGTGATCTATATGGGGAAAAATACATTCCACCCTCAAAACCTTCTACTCCCCACCTTATGGACGAGTTTGAGAAGAAAAATGAGGATGATGAAGACAAAGATGTAAATGTAGATGTTGGCAAGCCCAGTATTTCTGATTTTAATGGTATTTTTCTTTCCTTACACTTTTACTTATACTTATTTTATTCTATAGATGCAGAGGTTAAGTTTTCCTGCTTTAATGGCATATGCCATAGAGGCGGGTGTCCAAACTAGGGGGAGTCCTCTAACAGCACTTGTTACTACGGCTTCCACTAACCTAGCAACTGTGAATCCTCAAACCCATCACACCAGCAGTCCAAGAGTCTCTTCCACAAGAAAAAGATCAAGAGCCCATCTCCAGAAAAGAAAACTAAACAAGCCTTCAAGGAAGGAGAAAGCCAAGAAGTAGTTGACCCGTGTGCAACTTCTAGATACCATAGATGACGGGTCTTCTAGCTTGGAAGGTATTCTAGAAGACACGAGCAAGTACACCCAAGAGTTGCTAACAGAGCTTGAGAACCCCATAGTCAAGGATGGTCGTATTGCTGCTTTAATTAGCAGGGACATCAGCCTTCCAACCGATATAAATGGACTAACTGGGCGAACCCATATGTCCCTGGCACATCAAGTCCAAGAGTGCGCCTTAACGATAAGCCCCTTAACAACACTCCAATTATATTCTCTATGTTATTCTTTATCTCATAATGAAATAACCTTATCTGAGCACTATGTAGATTACTAACTTGGCTAGGGTGATGAAGTTCAATCATCAGGCTAAGAGAAAGGCCCATAAAGGAGTTATTTCCAACTTGGCTAAATAAGTTAAAGACGCTATGGATAAGGCGGCCGCCGATAAGGATGCTGAACTTAAGAAAGTCGACGACCAAGCCAAGGCATAGAAAGACAAATTCAATAAGGTGAAGCCCAACTCGAGGCGACTGTCCAATCTTTGAAGAATAAGGTTGAGCCCCTTGAAAAGGAAAATGAAGATCAGAAGTCTGCCACAGATCCACTGGAGAAGGAGTTAGAGGATCTCAAAGCTAAAATCGCCCTTGTGGAGAATGAACATGCTTCAGACCAGGCGAAGATTAAGGAGGCTGAATTTTTGAAGCTGACCATTGGTGGCACCTTAATTAAATATCAAACCAAGATGCGAGACTTGGCGAAAGCTCATTTCATAGAAAAGCCATCCTGACATGGACTTTTTTTTTCTAGACACAGTTTATCTAGATGATGAAGAGATGGGCAACTAGTTTCTCTTTGTAATATTTTTAAATACTTCAACAATGTTTCTATTGGCAATTAGCTCTCGGCAAGCATATAATGTTGTTACTGTCCTCCTGCCACTGAACACTTGAATTTTTAATTTAATTTGCCTTAATTGGGTCTTTATTTCACTTGTTTTCTTAATACTCGATAGTTCGTCCCAATTTATTTGATACTCAGATCAATTCATATGATTAGCTCATCTTTATCAAATCGCCTTTCCTAAGACGTGAATGATTTTAGCCTTTTCATAAAAAAAGTCTTATCATATTCCCCTTCGTAACATGATGATTATCCTTATAATGGAATTTGTACACCCTTCCTTTATTTTTTTGGTTAAGGATTTACTTTTGGCTTGTCTCTACATGTCGCCCCCTTTTGTCAGGGATCGCCTTCCTTTATTATAGAAATATTGTTTGCCTTTATGTAAAGTCTTTATTATTTTAATTCAAAACTTGCCCTCTACTTGAAGGTTGTATATTGCCTTTACCATGAAGGTCTTATTTCATAATCAGGCCTTATTATGCCCCTTGTGTTGGGGTCTTTGTTTAGTGACACGTAGTCAGAGGTCACCTCTTGATAAGAGATCACCTTTAGATGATATTTGATCAGTTCCTACCTTTTCATGAAAGTTCTTTTTTACGCCTCGGAAGGAGAGGTCATTAAGTGGCACATAGCCATAGGTCTCCTCTTAATAAGAGATCGCCTATTTACGAAACTTTATTAAATTTTGCGTTTTCAAGAAAGGTCTTTTTATGATAGTCTGTATACTCAAATAGTTTTGGCAAATGACTTATTTATTAAATCTCTAGAGGATTTGACTTAGGATCTTCTGTGCCTTTACATCTGCCATTTATTGAATAAAATAAAAAGAAAGGAAAAAACTTTAAAAAATGAAATTAATAGTTACCTCAGTAGCTATTAGAGGTTTCTTTTTTGCCCCATCATCTATTAGGGGTTTTCCCTACCTTACTGTGATAAGGTCCTTTACTGGAGGAACTGCTTTAGATGTTCTGCATTCCAGGATCTGGGGATCTTTTGCCAGCTTATAGTTTGGAGCCTATAAGGTCCTTTGCCAATTACTTTGGCAATCTAATGCGGACCTTCCTAGTTAGCTGATAGTTTTCCTTTTTCCTGCATATAAACTTCATTATTTCTTAACACTAGGTCTCCTTATTCAAACTTTCTCCCTCGGACTCCCCTGTTGTGGAACCGTCCTATTTTTAGTTGACAAGCCATCATTCTTAAGTATGTCTATTCCTATTTTTCTGGTTGTAAGTCTAGATTAACACGGAGCTCCTACTCATTGACTGGTGATATTTCTTCAGTTCTGAAATTTTTTTTGCCAATCTCCACAGGCATTAATGCTTCTGCACCATAACAGAAGGCGAACAGAGTTTCACCTGTTGGTCTCTAGGAGTTGTTTTGTAGGACTATAAAACATTATATAGGTGATCTACCTAACTAGTTTTCTCTTGTGCAAGTCTCTTCTTGAGACCTTGTAAGATAATCCTATTTGTTGATTCAACTTGCCCATTAATTTGAGGGTGATGAACGGATGAGAACTTCTATTCTATTTGTAACGCGTCACAAAAATTCCTGAAGGCCTGAGAGGTGAACGGCATCCCATTATTAGTGATAGGTGTTCTAGGAATTCCATACCTGCATATGATTTCTTTAAAGAAGAAATCCTAGACCCTTTGTGAAGTGATGGTAGGAATCACCTCGGCTTCAATCCATTTAGTGAAGTGGTCAATCACACGATTAAGAACTTTTTCAGAGCCTTTGTAATTGGAAAAGGTCCCAAGATATCTATTCCCCATTGGGTGAACGGCCATTCACTCCTTATGGGAGTCATATTTTCTGCAGGTTTGTCATGAATGTTTGTAAAATACCAAGAAGTGGGGTGAATTGGTGCTGAATTAAAAATTTAAGAAAGAATAAAGATGAAGTAGAATGAACACAAAAAGATTTTATAGTGGTTCGGACCCAACTTGTCCTACATCTACTCTCCCAAAGACCTCTTTGTGGTTCCACTAAACCACAATGGTTACACAAGGGATTTCAAGGCTATCCTAAACCTTTACAATGAGTTTTACAAATGGCTAACTCGCCAAACCAACCCTAGTGTTTCCCTAACTCACAAAGTATTGACACTAGTACAATGGATAACTAATTCACTCAACCCAAGCAACAAATGCTCTAGACTTCTAGCTACCCAAAACCAAACAACAATTAATTACAAAGATGAGAAATAAATTTTCAAGAGTTTGGCTATCAAAGAATTAATGTCCTTGGTTGAAGAACATTTATGAAGGGTATTTATAGCCAAAATACCCAAAACTAGCTGTTAGAAATAACCCCAAAGGTGTCTCTAACATCTAGTTACTTTTGCATTAAATGCACTGAAATCTGTCAGATCACGGATGTGGTTCCACCTGTCACGGGTGCGGTCTTCCCAACGGCTAGTTTCTCAAGATCTTCCTTAAATGTCGCGGGGGCGACATCTTCAATCATGGGCGTGATATGACCATGCGGAGTATGCCTTTGAGAACGGCTTTCTGTTTGATTAAATCGCGGGTGTAATTTAACGTGTCGCGGGTGGGACCTCAATGACCAGAGAATCCTTCAAAAATTGGACTTTCTATTTCATCAAATCGCGGGTGTGATTTGAATGGTCGCGGCGGTTTAAGCAAACAGAACCTTCGAAGTTTCCACCAAAAGTCATGGGCGAGATCTACATTTCGCGGCCGAGAAATGTCTCATGTCGCAGGGGCGATTACATGATCGCGGGCGCGATTCAATGCCATGGACGCGATACCCATAATCCCGGGCGTGATTTACAGGAATAATCCAAAACTGGTTTAATAGACAACCTACACACTTGGGAACTTTGTTAGACAAAGATAAAAGGTTGTTAAACTCAAAATAAGATGGATTGATGGCACTAAGGCAAACAATCTCCTCCTTTTTGAGTTTGACAACCAAAATAATTACTAAGTTCAAAAACTTAAAAACAAAGGAGTTAAGTGCGTGAGTTGAAGGAATTGCTCCCCCTCAACTTGTGCTAGGTTTTGAAAAATATAAAACAAGGAGATTTAAAACAAGGAGATTTCTCCCCCTTTATCAACTCAAAAGCACAAAATAATAATGAACATAAGCGGAATAATAAATGGAAAAAGACAGAAGATTCATTAAAGTATAAAACTTCATTCATTATATAAGCATGAATGGATACAAGGGAGCATAAAAAAGATAACTAATATGCATAAGATGGAAACAAAGAGATAAAAAAGATAAAATATGGAGATGCAATGGACATAAAGACACTAAGGCCAAGGGATAGGTCTAAAAGTCCTCATGATCATATGGATCCATTCCAAGCTTGCTATGGATGGCTTTAAGGTCTTGGTGGAGAGAGGTTAAATTTTCATCTTGGTCATCCAACCGAACCTCAAGCTTCTTATTGAAAGCCTCTTGGGCTTCAAGCTTGTCCTTAATCCTCTTGAGAGAGGCTAGAATGTCCATGAAGGTTGATGAAGAGGTTTCTTCTTATCTCATATCCCTAATGTGAATGGGGGGGAATAGGAATTGGTTCACCATGAGGGATTCCTTCCCCTTCAGCTCTTGATCCATCCCTAGAACCTTCTTCTCTTTCCTTTTCTCTTTCTTCCCTTTCTTTTTGTCTTGCTTCCCTTTCCTCTCTTGCTTTATCTTCCCTCTCCTTAAGTCTATCCTCCCTTTCTTCTTCAGTTACACCTCCCAAGTAGAGATAGGTGTCATCTTGTTGCTTCCTTGGTATGTTTACCTTCTTGACAAAGTAGTCAAGGTCCATGATTCCCAAATCCACCGAAAAGCCATGTGAAAGTGGATAGGCTTGGGGTGTGGAGCAATCAAAGGAGAGGAAATAAGCAATGTGAGTAATGAAGGAGCCAACGACTATAGCACCTGTTTTGGCATGTTGGAGGTGAAGGAGATGATCAATGAAGAAAAAGGCTGCTTGAATGGGTTCTCTTTCGACTGCACAATGAAGAAAAAGCAAGTCCTTTTATGAGATTTTGTCATTGCCCTCCTTCTTGGCAAAAACTGAATTGACAATGGCTTTATGGAGGACGAAGAGGGCAAGGGTGTTGAGGCTTTTGGCTTGGGAATGAGAAGCTCTAAACCGAGGAGTGCAAGCAATTTCCCTCTAAAACTCTTGAATTTCCATGGAGGATTCATTGAATGTGGCTATTCCGGTTGGAGAGGAGCCAAAGCATTCATCCGTATGTTGCTTTTTCATTGTCACCTTCTTCCCAAATAGCTTGAAACTCATCCCATAGTACCCCAAATCTCCTCCCAACTTCTTGTTGACCACCAAGGAGGAAAGGAACTCATATGTCAAGTTCATGTAGCCAGGGTAGAGAGGCCTAACAAACTTGAGGAAAGACAAGTTCTTTAGGAGTTCTATGGCTTCGTCCCTAACCCCTAGCATGCCAATTGAGGAATTTCCTAGGGTTCTTATTTTTGTGAATTCCCTTCCCATGATGTTTCTACATCTAACCTTTTCTTTAACTGTCAAAGTCTCAAACATGGCTTCCATGGGGTTTGTGGAAGTAGGCACTGCTTGAGGCTGTTGAGGTTGAGGTTGAGGCTGAGGCTGAAGTTGAGGAATGGTAGCAGTAGAACCTGGTTCTTGATTAGAGATACCAGTTCTATGCCTTTTTGGATGAGGAGCAGGTGGTTCTTGTGCCTTTTCCTTTCCTTTTTGGCTTCTAGTTAGTCTTTTGTCCATGATTATGAATGAGAAACAGATTATGCACAAGAAAAATGAATTTCAAAGCACTAGAGAGGGAGGAGTAGAAGAGAAAATATCCTAAAAGCTTTGAAATTTTGAGAGAAAGGTTGTAAACCCTTTCACATACGCAATGGGGGTATATATAGGCATGTCGGAGCATTTGAAGGCTTGAAAAGGGCAGAAATAAGGCCAACTAGCCATTTTTCAAAGGCTAGTAACGGCTAGAAATTTTGAAAAACTGTGTCTGTCACGGGCCGGACATTGGAAGTCGCGGCCGCAATATTTTAAAATATTGGTAACGGTTAAAAAATTTGAAATTTTGCAGACACGATTGCATATATCGCGCCCGTGATTTTGACAAAATGAATTTTTGAAAAACTGATCTTTCTGGACAAAGGATCGCGGGTGTGACCAGCTTGGTCATGAACGCGATATTGAATTATTTAGTATTTTATGAAAGTCATTTTAGGTTGCGGGCGTGATTATGTAAATCGCATCCGCAATTAAAGAAACAAAGAGTTTTACTAAAAGAGCAGTAATGCCGCGGTCGCGATTAAGCATGTCACGTTCGTGAATTACAAGTCAGAAACTTTTTCAATGTTTTAAGATTTAAAAATAATTTTCTAATTTCCAAAATGTTCCAAACTTTTTGTGTGACTTATATTTTACTTCCTTAAACTTATGAAAAGCAAGATTAAGGAGTAAAGCTATGTCTATTGTATATGAATGAAAAAATTTACAAAAGGAAACATGAAAATCAAAGGGTGCTTCCATCTAGCATCCCTAACACACTATTGATGAAGTTCATACATTCTTCATTGAGAGGTTTTGTAAAAATATCAGCCAATTGGTTAGTGGTATCAATGAATTCTAATACTACATCACCCTTTTGCACATGATCTCTAAGAAAATGATGTCTAATGTCTATATGCTTGCTCCTAGAGTATTGGATACGGTTCTTTAAGACATTTATGGCACTAGTGTTGTCACGTTTAATGGGAATGCAACCAACATCTAGACCAAAGTCTTTCAATTGTTGTTTCATCCACTAGACTTGTCATCCATAACAACCCGCTGCTATATATTCGGCTTCGGCGATTGACAAAGCAACACTAACTTATTTCTTAGAACACCAAGAAACCAAGCAATTGCCAAGTAGTTGACAAATACCAGAGATACTTTTTCTATCCATCAAGCTACCGGTATAATCTGAATCCGAGTATGCAACTAGATCAAAGGCAACACTCCTAGGATACCATAGTCCTAAATGCATAGTGCCATGTAAATACTTTAAAATTCTTTTGACGACATGCATATGAGACTCTTTACGACATGATTGAAAATGTGCACACAAGCATGTAGCATACATAATGTCGGGTCTAGATGAAGTTAAGTAAAGAAGTGAGCCAATCATACCTCTATACTTTTTCTTATCTATACATTTACCTCTTTCATCCTTGTCCAACTTTATTGAAGTGCTCATTGGAGTTTTGCTAGCTTTGCATCCTTCCATCCCAAACTGTTTGAGAAGCTCTTTGGTGTATTAGGCTTGGTTGATGAAGATGCCATCTTTTCCTTGCCTGATTTGTAATCCCAAGAAGAATTTGAGCTCTCCCATCATGCTCATCTCAAATTCCCTAGTTATACACTTAGCAAATTCTTTGCACAAACTCTCATTAGTAGCACCAAATATGATATCATCAACATAAATTTGGACAATGAGTATGTCATGCTTATGTCTTTTCATGAAGAGTGTAGTATCAACCTTCCCTTTTGTAAAACCATTTTCATAAAGAAAGTTACTAAGCCTTTCATACCATGCTCTAGAGCTTGTTTCAAACCATATAAGGCCTTAGTAAGTTTGAAAACATGCTTTGGGAACTCAAAATTTTTAAAACTGGGAGGTTGTTCAACATATACTTCCTCTTTAATGAAACCATTCAAAAAAGCACTTTTAACATCCATTTGAAAAAGTTTAAATCCATGAAAGATGCAAATGCCAAAAGAATTCTTATGGCTTCTAATCTTGCAATGGGTGCAAAGGTCTCATCATAGTCATTGCCTTCCTCTTGATTGTAACCTTTGGCAACCAATCGGGCTTCATTTCTAGTGACTTGACCTTGCTCATCCAATTTGTTCCTAAAGACCCACTTAGTGCCTATAATTGGATGATCCCTAGGTCTAGGTACTAAGTCCCAAACCTTATTCCTCTCAAATTGATTGAGTTCCTCTTACATATTAGTACCCAACTCTCCTCATTGAGGGCCTCATCAACATTTTT
>CANYLF010998413.1:0-15444 GCA_948193215.1 Bocquillonia castaneifolia | reverse complement strand
AATAATAATAATAATAATAATAATAATAATAATAATAATAATAATAATAATAATAATAATAATAATAATAATAATAATAATAATAAAACCACCTTTTACCTGCAAAAGCATTGGACTACCCTTAAACCGACCACCCTGAGAAACATTGTCCAAGCCGATGAACATTTCAGCCAGAATGACAGGAAAAGGATCCGCACCGGCCTCCACCTAGCTAATAACATGAGCAATTTGAATATCACCCATGCCATCTGGGTCAATTAGCAAGTAAGCTACATACAAAGAGAAAGCAAGGATTCTTCGCCAAGCAAAACAGTCAGTGGTCTTATGTCTACAATGTTCCAGTAACGCAGGCAGAGTTGACATCCCCTGATTTGTGTAAGACAGTAGGGTTTGAGGTGGCAGGTCAAAAAGTGGAACCATGAAGGCAGAAAAATTCAACTCCAAGCTGGGCAAGGCCGCAGGAATTGAAAGGGAAGCGTAACCTTTACCCATAATAGCAGTAAATTCTTCAGGCAGGGGGCATATTTCGATATCCTTGAAGCGGAACACATGATCTCGATGATTCCAACACTTAGCAACACTCTTGAGTAAGCATTCATCAAGTGTCATACCCCTCATAGAAACTAGCGGAGACAGAGCAAAATCATGCAGGTAGTTCCATTTTTGGTGACTGGAATCCAAAAGCTCTCTAATGAGACCCTCAATCATTGAAGGGGCAGGCAAAAGAAATGAACTTATTGCAAGAGCAAGAAATAAGAACAAGGGAAAATGATGGAAGAAGCAAAAGGAGCTCTAGGCAAAAGAAAAGAAAAATAGGGCTACGGGAATGATGAAGCAATTCCTAATATAAATAAATTGCATGCATGTGGATTACAAGTCACCTCTTATTGATCCATAGGGTGGCATACATGTAAAGGGACAGCCTTTAGCAGAAATAAGAAGGAAGGAATAAGTGGTGTAACACCTGGCGAAGCAATAATGACATATGTCAAAAAAGCGACATGCAGGGACTGAAGGTCCGACCGGACGTTCAAAAATCTGACATAACCTTCAAACATTCGGCCGGATGTTTACGATGTGAAGAGGGCTGAAAATTCATGCATTTTCATGCATACATGCATACACTTACGTGAGAAAGGCAAACATGTAGGCTTGATTGCACTTTTATGAACATTAAATCACTACATCTAGCGTTTGATTGCATTTTTCATGAACATATGATCATCACATTAAGCATAATTGCATTCCCATAAATAGATATATTATTAAGTTAGGTAGTTAAAGCATTCAAACATGTGCATGCACGCATAACAGGTCCCAAAAGAAATTCATAGTACATCAACAATATATCAAAAATACAAGGCCCTCAATCCTGCCTAGGACGGATTCTCCTCTCAAACTAGGTCTAGTCCTCCTCGCCGCTACTACTGCTCGAAGAAGCCTCCTCCACAGCAGGCCTAGTCTCAGTAGTCCTCTACTGTAGCTGAGCCCTCAGGACGGCATTCTCCGCCTCCAGCTCAGTCACCCGATCCTGCCACGCAGTACACAGTCCCACAGACATGAACTTGCATGCCTGAAACATGCCAGCCAACTGATAGGCATCATCAACAGGGACCTACAACAAAGGAAGATCATGAGAATTCAAAAAAGTCAAAAGTAGGTGGCAAGAGAACAATCACAAAATACTTATGTGACTAACGCCAGAGGGCACCACCAGGTGATGCACAGCGGATGGCTCAATGACCTGCTCTGTAATGCCTCCAGGGGTGCAGCAGGTGAAAGTTGAAGGAGGAAAAGATGTGACCTAGCCCACATGTATGCCACCCCTCCGACTCGAGGAAGTAGAGCCTCTACCCGCCGGGCTCTCTATAGCAGCAGATCTACCAACTCGGGCCCCAGTAACCGAGGAGCCTACATGTCCACCTTTATCGCCTCCCAACAGAATCAAGCCCCTAATGTTCTTCGGGAGCTTAAACACGGCCCTCCTAGCCTGGAAAACATCTAGAAAGTCAGAACAAGTCACCAAGAGAGGAAAAAGAATCTAGGAAACAGATAGATACTTATAGCCATAGCCCTCATCATAGGCAAGGGTAGAGCAGGCAAACATGAACTAGCAAGAAAGGCAGGGTAGGAGGCATCCTCAACAACAAAGTCCAGGGTATCCCTGCCGGTAACCTAGCATGCCACATAGCCCTCCGCCAGTCGATGGGTATAAAACATGTTCCGCGGAGGATCCTGAGGGACAGCCTCCCTCTCAACCTCAGAACACTAGTCGATCACCCTCTCACCTTGGAACCACATCCTGTAGCCTGAACCCTCCAACAGGATCCACCGCTCGTCCTTCTCCATGGAGGTGGTCACATACTCTAGCAATCTCTCCGGATCACCCATCTAATCAAAATGAAGCTGCAAGAATAACTATACAAGTCAGAATGTGAAAACTAAAATAAGCCAGGGGATACAAAGGGTACTTACATCCTCCGAAGTATGAGTAAGCTCATTCAGGACCTTCCTGTGGGCCACCAGTGACATCTGTGGGGTCGTGTTACTAGACGAGCCCCATCACCTCAGAGAAGGGAAAGTCCCACGGACACCAATGGGACATAATTTCTTCAACAGGCCCATCTCTATAGCCCATATCTGTAAAAAGAATAACAAAAGTTAACAACAGAATGAGGATAGTCAAAAGAACAAGCCAAAGTTAGAACATTTACCTGCACAGCATGCCAAAACCCATTCAGCTTCTTGTACCCCATGGAAAATCTATCCAGGCAGGAGTACAAGTCAGGGCAGCAGACCCCCAGTCATAACACCCCATGGTGTCGAAGTCTCTCAGCAAAGGCACAAAATGAATCCACAAGCTGCTGGTCTCGTTGCTAAATAGGGTACTCGCCAGCAAGTGGAATAAAAAGATTCTGGCCATCTGATCACGGCCCACCTCCTCTACAGGGTCCCTGTACTACTATCTCCTATCAGGACCCTCCAAAATAAACGATGCCAGCCAATCCAGCATACCAGAATAAACAATCCGGGTGTTCGAATCGTGGTATACCGGAGTAAATCCAAACATCCGAAGGAAATATGCATTCCTCTCTTCCATAGAGGATAGGGCACCATCAAAAGGGATCTGCTCACCTGCACACCTGACACCAGTGACTGCAGCAAATGCCTCAGGTGTAAGTGTGCACTCCCCGCATGGCAGATGGAAGGTGTGAGTACTGCACATCCAACGCTCCATCAGAGAATAAGTAGAAGCCCGGTCAACATGACCCAGCTGATCTGAAAGCGCTAGCATAAATGTGTCAAGCCCAGTACGATGGACACGGTCCCTGACAGCCTAAGGAAGCATGCCCTAGGCCTTCCTAAAATCACATAAATTCCTTGACTGGGAAAAGCTCGTGGCAGATCCTCTCTGCAAGTAAATTACTCACTATAAGTAAAACATGCATTTGCACACACGACGACAAGTCAATCCACAACACAAAGCATGAACGAGTGTTAAATTCACCATTCATGCCGCAATCACAATTCGAAATGAACGAGTTTTGGATAAAGGCACAAACACTCACCAAAGATGGAAAATAGTTTTAACCCATTCATTCTATTACATTCACAGTCTTACATAGCCTATGATACAATCACAGTTCTAAACGAACAAAGTTGTGGACAACCACACGATTTGCATACGACAAACGGGTCAAGAATGCACTAGCACAACACTTAGCATCATTCAAACATCATCACATGATAAAACACAAAGAAATAGGTCACAAATCCAAAGCAAACAGGCAAAGGATTCAGTCACTCCCTTCCTTCTGGACGTAAACCTCCGGCCGCGCATCATTGGATATCCTGCCAGATGTTCACTGATGATTAAGTCCCAATTCTAAACAGTTGGCTGCCATAATGCATATTCATAAAATCCATCCAAATTACCAACACACAAGGCACATAATACACTGCAATCATCAGTAGACATGCAAACAATCATTCAAAGCCTAGTTTTGAGCATTTGGTCATGACATCATCATTTCACTAAATACATTCAATTTACTAGCACCGAGAACATATAACACATCACAAATCATCACTGAGGCATGCAAATAATCATTTAAGCACAAAAGCAAGCAAAATAGGTGAAAAAAAAACTGCCAGAACATCGTGAATGTTGAACATCCGGCCGGACCTGTAATGATAGTCCAGGCGTCCAAAAATTGCACCGAATCCACAACAGCAGCCAAAACTTGAAATGAACCGCTGGGCAATGAAGACCTACCTATAGTGAAGCATAACAACCGATTTGTGCGCCTAGATTCTTCAAAGGTTTGATTTTCACCCCTCTCTCCAATCCACATTAATCCGGAACATAGACACACTCATCCACTACATAGATAGAGCAAGAACGGTCCTCGAATGGATTTAGAGGGTCTATGATTGGTTGAGCAGCCTCTGGAACATCTGGGTTCTCCTCTATTGACAAATCAACCATTTTGAAAGGAAAATGAGAAGAAAAAGAAAGGGAGGGAAAAGAATAGAGAGAAGAGAAGAGAGAAAATAAGAAAACTGAAAAGTGGTGAAGAGAAGAGTGTAAGTGAGAAGAGTATGAAGAGATCATATGAGTTAATGAGAGAATAAGTGAGAAAGAGAGAAATCAAAAAGCAGAAGGAGAATTAAATGGGGGAAGTGGCGGTTTCTCAAAGCATAATGGGGGACCAAATTTCCATTTTAGTCCCTCAAAATTTAAAATCAGCAACAGGATCCAAAAAACCTAAAAGTTTATGACGAACAGGTTCGACATCAAATCAACAGTCCTAGAGGCTCCAGAAAATTCCAGACTTCTTCTAAAAGGATTAGAAAATTTTTCTAAAGGCCCCGAACATTTTAGATAATTTTTCTGAACTCCCAGATGAAATTTCTGACAAAGGATGACAGAACCTTAAAAAACTCAAAACAGTGGGAAAACAAAGCTAGAAAATTCCTAGAAAACTCAGGCAACCTCAATGCACTATGAATGAATTTTTAGAATAACCAGCGATAGGTATAACACTTCCAGAAACTCTAGTTGACGAACGGGTCATTTCGTAAGAAAAGTAATGCCACAACAACACTAAAATAATTACCGAGAGCAGACGAAGCTTTCCGATTTCAGAATTTCTTATCTAGTCGATCGAGGGCATACTAGATTTTTGGTGTCCAAGCGAATTCATCTTAGACACTAGGTTCTGGATACGAGCTACCTTCAGTACCTCGGAGACGTACTACCTCCAATTTATCGGAGACGGCTATCTACCTCGGAGACGTGCTGCCTCCCATTTATCGGAGATGACTATCTACGGAGACAGACTACCTCCAATATTCGGCGATGACTATCTAGGAAGTCAGACTGTCTCCCACTTATCAGCGACGATTATCGAACCCTAAGCCAAAAACACAGACTGTATCCTTTTGGCAGGTTTGTTTATGTTTGTTTGCTTTGATGTCTGTTTATTCATGTTTATCCAACATTGCTAAACTCCGACAAAGCGGGGGCAAACTGTAGATACTGAACTTTTGGATATAGGTACGTGGAAGTGGCGCAGGAGCCCAGTGATGAATACGGTCTAGTTTGGACCACTCTGTTACCCAGTTTCGTGTAGAAATGAGCTGAAGAAAATAAATAAAAATTATTTTAAATGTGCTAAATATTTTCAAAATATGTTTTTGACCTAATTTAGGGTCCGAACAAGTGTTTAAATATTTGTCCGAACCTTAAATACGGCCCACATAAACCAAAAAATCATTTTGAGCCCAAAAACCACAAGGCCCAAAATGAACATCCGGCCGAATGTTCATAGGTCCGGCCGGATGTTCATTATTTCTTTTTTAAAAAAATGGAGTGCCTGCGAGATCCAACAATGAGAAGTGGTCGTGATCTGTCGGACCTCACCCACTTAGGAAAGCAGCTTCTCCATGTCTCAGGCAAAACCCTAATTTCTCAATGGTATAAAGAGAAAGAGAGGTAGCAGGGGAGGAAAAAAAGATTAACAAAATAGCATAATAACCATCATTTTTCGGTAAAAATTTGCTTTTAGTTTTAAACATTTTCAACAGCTCATTTTCTGACCCAAAGCGATAACTAATCTCAATTCTGAGGGCAAGCAACCATCCACGGAGCATCCATGCATCAATACTAAGCACATTTTCACATTTGTCATTTCTTGTTATATTCTGTAACTTTTACGTATTTTTTTAACTAATTTTGTTCTACATTCCAACTATATATGTGAGTTCTGTGTGAAGTTAGGAGGATGTAGAACCGTTTATATTCAAGTTTAGACCCCCTGCAACCCCGTTCAAAATTTCACAACGTCATTTTTTTTAGATTTTTGGTTGTTAATATACTTTGTTTTAACCATTCAAAATGGATCCTTAGAAGTCTGTATGAATTATCATTAACTAATATACTGTGTATCTATAAGAAAACACAAAAATACAGAGGAAGAAGCTTTGAGAAGACGGATTGCAGATCCGGCCGGATCTTCTCAAAAATCCGGTCGGACGTTCAGTATGTCCCGGATGTCCCAC
The DNA here is from genome assembly GCA_948193215.1 of Bocquillonia castaneifolia. NCBI lineage: Eukaryota > Viridiplantae > Streptophyta > Magnoliopsida > Malpighiales > Euphorbiaceae > Bocquillonia > Bocquillonia castaneifolia. The sequence continues at coordinate 8,880 of CANYLF010998413.1, read as the reverse complement.
CTGTATGCTTAAATTCAAATATTTGAATATTGATCATTTGACCGCATGATCATTGGTTCGACCGGACCTCTATGAAGACAAGGAAAAATAAAGGCTTTGAAACAGTAAATCAACCGAAGCTTCAAGGTAGGTCGGTTCGATCTCTCCGGGTTGAACGATCGATCGGTAAGATTTCTTTACGATTTTTATACAAATCACCTAGATCTATTTGTAAATAATTAATCGGACATTTAATTAATCAATACGGTAATAAGTAAATAAAACTGGTAGAAATTCATTTCACCTTTCCTTTTTTTAAGAGTGTATGTATATTATTGTCATTTCAATATTTCAGCTAAATCATAAATGAATTGATGTGCAAATATTAATCCAAAAAATATAAAAATAATCTAGAAACTAATTGTGGATATTCTGATTGTAAATAAATAAGGAAATAATCCACTTGGCTAATTGTTTACTAAAACAAATAGAAACTCACAAAGCCTAGCCAATCACAATTAATCAATTAGAGTTAAATATAATGGACTTAATGCATAACTAAAATTTAATTAGAAACAATATTAGGCGCGCCCATTCATTGCATCCTACTTTCCGGGTGATTTATCACTTTATATTGTTTGTCTCTGGTAGGAAATAATGACCCGATTACTTAATTAAATGGGAAATTGCCCCAAGTATGGATGACTCATTCCGAACCCAAAAATCATCTGGTGTGATGACGAATGGGATTTTCCCAAATGAATCTACCTGTTTGTTAATCACTAGGTGATCCCGATGCAATTCGGGTGGCGACTCCACGATTTTCATAAAAATTAAAAATCCTTTTAGTGAGTAGGTCACCACTGCTATTGGACACCAACCAATGAGCAGAGGTAAGATGCGTCCTGGGTGCTTTGTCCACAGGTTGCCCCCGTGCTCTTCAAACCAAATGGCATGACTTTATAACAATACACACCCCATTCTGTGATGAAAGCAGTCTTGATCTTATCCATGACTGCCATCATAACCTGATTGTAGCCTGAGAAACCGTCTGTAAAAGAGTACATGGCACTTGCAGTTGCACTATCCACCAAAACATAGATGTGGGGTAATGGGAAGTCATTCTTCATTGATGCCTTGTTCAGATCCCTTTAGTCCACACACATTCTTACCCTTCCATCTTTCTTCGGAACTAGGACGATATTGTCTAACCATCCCGGATAGTTTACCACTTTGAGGAATCTAGCCTTAATTTGCTTTTCCACTTCCTCTTTTATGAGTTTGGCCCACTCTGGTCTGAGTCTCCGAAGCTTTTGCTTACTGGCTTCTTGCTTGGATCTGTAGGGATGCGATGTTCTGTAATTCTTCTGTCAATACCTGGATGTTGTCATATGTCCATGCAAATACTATCTTTCTTTTATTTAATATTTTTTCAAAATTTTCTCTCTCATTAGTAGTAATATCAAATGTTTGGATTATCTTTTGTGCCAATGTTAATAGAATGTGTTTGCACAAAATTAATGTAAAAAATGCTTATGATATGATCCATGTAATGCACAGTGCCATTAGGTAAAACATCACACAAGTAAGCAAAAATTGGCAGTTATATCATTAACTTTGGAAACAAAAACAGAATTGATAAGGATAACAAAAAAGCTTTTTATTTGCATTATTTAAGGGAAATTGCAAACCAATTTAATTCCTAAGAATGAAGAACAAACAAACAATCAAAAGGGAGATTTCCTAAGTCTATGAAGCTTTTCTGGTCTTTCTAGTGAGATCTCAGTCCTCCATGTGATCTGAGCTCTTTTCTTTTCCATACTCCTTCCTTCATTGCTCTTCCATGAATTTAAGTAACTCTAGTATTTCCTCCAAACGATGTTTCATCAGGTATTCCTTCATCCAGCAGCATTCATCTGCTGTGAACTCCAAACTGTCAGAGTCTTTCAAAGACGGTTCTTCTATGATCATCCATTCATCAGTAAATCCCCATTTTCCTCCACCAACATCAATGATGGTTCCCTGTTGGACCAGCTTTTGGAACTAAAAAACAAAGCTCGTGTATTCTTCTAAGTAATGCCCATTATGGGAATGGAACTGACAGTAAGGAGCGTCTCTGTCAAGAAGTGGCCCAGTATGCTGCTTAGGCTTGATGAGGTCTCTAGTGATTAATTGGCCAAACAAATCAAGAGCTGCACCTGTTCGACTCCCTTGGTATAGATCTCCCTTAGGAATTGCCCTCCTTCTTAGCATGTCAGGTTGGTAGTATCTTCCTGGCCCTCGCTCCTCTAACTTGTCCCTAGTGATGATAACATTCATGGCTTCCCTCAACACTCCATAGTGATCAGCATCATGCCCCAGGCAAACACAATACTTATAGTACTTCCAAGCACCTGGGCCCCATTGTGGTGTCAACGTATGAAGATCTGCTACCTCTAGGATAATCAGCCTTTTCTCATACAAATAATCAAAGTTCTCAGATGGTGATTTCCTTATATCAATCACCGGGATAGTCTGTGGCACAGATGGTACCACATCACCTAAGTTGGGGTGAAAAAACTCTCCAAAAGCCACTATTAGTAGCTGCAAATTATTCTTTGTCTCAAATGGTAGTGTCTGATACCAAGTCAGGGCAGGTCCTTATAAGGACAAAGGAAATGCCCTCAATCGTTGAGCAGGTGATAGCATCATGGCTTGTAGAATAACATTAAACTTCATCATGTGGAGTGCAGGGTCGATGAGACCAACATATTTTTTTATGGAATCATATAGACAATGGTGCTCCAGGTAGTGGTGAAAAAATGAATTGGCATTTACAATGAACATATACTGCACAGCTTACAAAAACATGAATCATGCTCATAAATCATTCAAATTGAATGCAAAAAATCCAAAAACAACTTAAAAAAACATCAAAACAATATAAATAAACATTAAAGCATATAAATTAACTATATACATCATGCCAAGAACTTACAGTAAACACATATCAAATGTAGTAAACAACATACTGACTTCTATGACAATCAACCAAAATCAATTATAATACACAAAATCATTTTAGAAATCATTCAAATGCCATAAAAACATGTATTAAGTCAATAAAACACCAAATCATAGTCATTTAAAGGATCAACAGTGAATTTCAATCAAAATTGAAATGAATGTGAAACTCACTGTAACTTTTGAAAATAATTGAAATCAATTCAAATGCTTTTGATGTTAATTAAAACATGTTAGAATCATCTAAAAACAACATAAAACATGATTTGAAACAATTTTTAGAATCAAAATCATCTAAAATAGGAAAATCTGAAAACTCACGTACAGTGTAGTAACATATGCAAAGTTGCAAAATAATCATCCATAATCAATAACAATCACATAATCATACCATAAATCACTTTAATTGAATGAATCTAACATGTATACATGTTTAGAATCAACAAAACAAAAATCTAATGAGAAATGCAAAAACATAGTACGTACAACTTTCACGGCAAAATTGAGCAGATGAATATTTTGATTCATGTAATGAATGAAGATCACAATAATTTCATGAAAACAATAAAAAAAAATTAACAATAAAAAGGATCAAAATACTTATAGTGAAGATTTGCAGAACTCTAGATCCAACAGACACCAATTCAATTTAAGTAGTAAATTGAATTTGATTTACAGGAATGCTTGATTTCCCTCAGTTATGAGTTGATTGGCTTTTCTCTTGTTTTTGAAACCCGTATTGTTCTTTTATTTTGTTTTTCTATTTTCTTTCCTCTCTCTTAAAACACTTACAGAAGCTTTTTTCTCTCAATTGTGTAAAACCAGTAAACTCTCTCCAAAATTGCCAACAACTAAAATCCAACCCCTGTAAATGTGTTTGAGCGTGCCTTTTATAGGCAGAGGTTTTGTAACATTGCTTAGAAATTAAGCAAAGGGGGATTTGAATTTTAAATTGATGATTGATGCAATCAAATCTTCTGCTATTTGATTTGAATTTTGAAAACACGATCATGCAAATCACATTTTAAATTTCAAATTAAGAATGATCTCATGTAAGTTTAAAGAAAACATGGACTTGGGCTCTTAATCAATTTTAAGCCCAAAAGAGCTCAATTAATTACTTAAAAGGCCAGCCCATAAGATTTGAATAAAATATGAAGCCCATTCCAACCTTTAAAACTATAATCTAGGCCCAAAAATCACACAAGGCCCAAACATCACACTAAGCCCATTAACATGGAAGCAAATGTTCTAAGCCCATTTTGGAGCCCTAAACATCAGAATTAGAAAAATTGTATTAGAGACAAAAACATGCAGAATGACCCAATTTACAGTATAACTAAGTTTCAGGCCATTTTTAGGCTAGTATGAAAAGATATGATGAAAACAATGCACGGTTTTATTTCAAAATGATTTTCTAGCTCAAAATAATGCTTTTTCAAATCTGAAAACCATTTTGAAACATCACATGATCAAAATGAAAGCCATAATCACTCTACTCATGCCTTGTGAGAATAAGTGATCATCATTGGGAACTCCGAGCATCTTCCGCATTCCTGCAGCCAAAAATTAGGTGTCTACAGATCACTTGATCGCTATAAGGCTCGTTTGGTAGCCAAATGTTTTCATCAATGACCTGGCATCGATTACACTGAAACATTCCTAAACCAGCAATAATTTGGGTAATATTTTCTTTGGTTGTATCGTATAATTGGGTGGTTCAAAAATTGGACGTATCTAATGCCTTTCTTCATGGGAAGCTTGATGAAGATTTATTCATGGGACAATCTCCTAGTTTCGAACATTCATATTTTCTCACTCATGTCTGCAAGCTTCAGAAGTCTATTTATGGCTTAAAGCAAGCACCTCGACAATGGTTTTATTGTCTTGCTAATGCACTTTTTCTTCTTGGTTTTCAGGGCAGTAAAACTGATAGTTCCTTGTTTATTCCCTCCTTTGCTCACACCTTACTGTTTTGTCTCATCTATGTAGATGATATTCTACTTATTGGTAATAATAGCGCTGCTATTTCTTGTGTGATTGGCAAGCTTCGGCAGGAATTCTCCATCAAAGATGTGGACAAGTTGGATTACTTCCTTGGCATTCAAGCTCGATGGACAGCTTTGGGACTTCATTTGTCTCAATGAAAATATATTAGGGAACTCCTAACAAAGGCAAAAATATCTACAGCAAACTCCATTACTACTCCGCTTTGTTTTAAAGAAAAATTGACTTCAGATGGTGAAACATTTGATGACCCGAAGCTCTATAGAGAAATAGTTGGTGGCTTACGGTATTTAAACTTAACTCGGCCATTCATCACATTTGTTGTGAATAAAGTTTCTCAATTCATACACTCTCCTACTACAATACATTGGAAGGCTGTCAAGAGAATTTTACGGTATGTGAAAGGAACTTGTGATCATGGTCTCCATCTTTAATGATCTCCCACTCGCAATCACTATGCCTACAGTGATACCGATTGGGTTGGCGACGTTGAAGATAGGAGGTCATTAAACGGGTTTGCTATCTTTTTAGGCAATAATTTAATTATTTGGGATTCTTGTAAACAAAGAATGGTTTCCAAGTCGTCAATCGAGGCGAAATATAGAGCATTGGCACAAATAGTGCAAGAACTTGAATGGCTGAAGTCTCTTTTATGTGAACCCCATATTGTTGTTCCACCACCTACATTACTTTGCAACAACTTAAGTGCTACTTACTTAACCAGCACTCATATCTTTCTTTCAAGGTCTAAGCATTTAGAAGTTGACTTTCACTTTGCGCGTGAAAGGGTGGCAGTAAAACAAATTCTTGTTCAGTACCTAAACACTGATGAACCAATTGTCGATGGTCTTACGAAGTCCTTGCCAAAGACACGGTTCGGCTGATACATTTTCAAGTTGCGTGTGATGTCTCCCCCTACACAACTCGAGGGAGGATGACAAGGATATGATAAGGATAAGAGTTTGAATAGGATTTACATTCCTAAATTGTAGTAGTAATCTAAAATGCTTTGGGAATAGAATTGGCTTGTCAATCTCATGCTTGAAACCTAGGGTGTTCATTCAATTAAAACCAAATTAGAATTTTTTTTTTATTTTTAAAACCAACCCAAACAAATTGTGTAGGGGGTAAAACCAAATTAAATCAGTTCTGTTTGGTTTGGTGAATTTAACAGTTCAATTTGATTTTTTTAACTTATATTTCATTTGCTTTTTGATTCAATTCGATTTTTTGATAAAAATCTAAAATCGAACCAAATCAAAAATTTTAAAAACTTTGAAAATAAAAACTAAATCATATTAAAATCGATCGGTTTGATTTGGTTTTTCGATATAGCTTGATTTTTGCATAGCCCTATTGAAACCAATTAAACTCAAAATTCAGGTGATCTGGTTCGAAATTGTTGGAGGAACATTTCAAGACCGGTTCGTCTCAATATGAAACCCTAAAGATTGTGATATACCTCTGCAAATGCACAAAAAGGGAATTGGGGAGAGAGAAAATAATAATCGGAGGGAAAAGAATCCCTAAAAGATTAGAGAATTTTTCAATGAAACCACGGAGGAAGGGAAATTCTTTAACTAATTTCCGAGGCGAGAACTTAATTAAGTACAATACAGTGAAATGGAATGTAATTATTATATTATGTCTTGTAATCAAATAGTTGAACATTTTGAATATAGAAAATGTAAATATATGAAAAAATAAAATAAAATACACTTGAGATATAATTTCAAGTATGAAAGTTCAAATAATTTCTTTCATTCTAGATAGGGCTGTGCAAATCCGAACCGGACCGAACCGATTTATGAAATTTGGTTTGGTTTGTTTGGTTAATCGGTTTGGTTTGGTTTTCATTTTTTTAAAAATTGGTTTTCGGTTTTCGGCTTGGTTTTTATGTTTCAAAACCCGAACCGTCCGAATAACCGAAATTTTTTAATTTAATGTTTTATTTTTATATTTATATATATTTTTTTATATATTTTACATATATTTTATATATTTCCATACATTTTTATATATTTTTTTATTTTTATAAATATATTTAATGATTTTATTTATTAAATTAGTGTATTAAAATATAGTGAATATTTATTAAAAAAATTTAAAAAATAAAATAATAAAATAAAAACCGATTAAACCCAACCGATTAAACCGAACCGATTTAATTTATTTAGTTTTTGGTTTAGGGGTTAGTTTGGTTCGGTTCAATTTTAAGTTTGGAGTCCCGAAAACTAATCAGTTTAGTCCAATTCAAACCGAACCGAACCGAATAACCTGTTTGCACACCCCTAATTCTAGATATATTATTATCATCATCATCATCTTTACAATGAATATTAATGGATGGTTATCCATATTACAAAGGCCTTATTAGTGCGATAATTAATGTAAAAAATAAATTATATTGTAAAGGAAAATAAATAGGAATTAAAGTCAAATTAAGAAGAGACAGGCCGCTTGCATGGTTCCATGTTCTTATATTCTAATTTATGCCGTTCGATTTTGTGTCAACGCTCTTCAAGTAATAAGTTTATAAGCACGTTGCATGCCTTGTAATAGGGCATATAATATAAGAAGCCAATGCAAACATTAGGAAGTTCTTACCTAATCTAGATTGTAGACTTATGTGCTGAAAAATTCTTAGATATCAACTTGGTTTACCATAATTCATTTACTAAGCTAATTATATCATTCCATATTAGCTTACACGCTGGATCATAAGGCTATAAAAATCAAACTGAATAATAAAATCAAACTGATTTATAAAAAAAAATTGGTTTAATTGATATGATTTATCGGTTCAGTTTAATTTTCACTTTTTAAAAAAATGATAGTTTTATATATCCAAATTGTGATGTAAATTTTAAATATATCCTAATTTCAAAAGTATCTCAACTAGAGACATATAACATTGTTCATTTATAAAATAATTAAAAATAAATAAATAAAACAAATTTAAATATTCAGTATGATTTGACTATGATTTGTAAATTTTCTTTTTTTTTGATAAGGTGGATTTTTATTAGAAACCACAAGAAATGGTAAGAAAAGAATAACCTACCCGTTTTCGCACACTTAAGGCTATTGCCAAAGGGGATAAAAAAAGCGACCAAATAAAATTACATCCAAGTTGTTACAAAAATCTAAGCAAGTGTAATCAAAGTTCGGGCATTTACCCTTTAAACCAAACTAGTCCTAAGAATGACGGAGAAGACAGCATCCTCACACTTGATTCTTTTATCAAAAAAGATGAGATGATTTTTAGCCTTCCAAATTTCCCAAATCAACATAAGCCATAAGAGTTTTCATAGTTCCTTATACCTCCCTATAGGATGAAAATTAATTTAGTTTTTCGGTTTAAAAACCGATCGGTATGGTTCTGTTCAAACCAAATCAAATCAAACTGATTAAATACACAACCTACTCGATGATGCCACATCATATATGATTATTAAAGTTTACAATGAAACTTTCATTTTCTAAAATAATTAATTTAATAAAAATGTTAAAAGTTTAAAATGAAACTTTCATTTTCTAAAATAATTAATTTGATAGAATAATGAGTGTCGTATACTCTTATAGAATAATATAATTGGCTTAGTTTAGAAATCACATCACCCTTATTATACCTAAAAATTCTATAAATCAGGTGTATGTGATAAGATGTCACCCGGTGTACGCAAGATCGAAATTCAGGGGTTGTATTGCTTTTATATATAAATCAACAACCTTAACTAAAAAGCAAACTCTTCTTCTCAACCACACAGCTAAAGCAAGCCCTTTTGTTATAAAAATGGCACCACGATCAAGGGCTTCTCGCATGGCGGTTCTTATATTGAGAATTCTCACTCTGATTTTCCTTATAGCTGCACTTATCGTCCTGGCCAC
>CANYLF010998221.1:0-12965 GCA_948193215.1 Bocquillonia castaneifolia | reverse complement strand
TGTTGAGTTTGGAAAATTTGCAAGGATCGTTGAGTTATTTGTGATGGATGAGTAAGTTGAGAAGTTATGATATTGGTGGTTCAAGGTGATGTTATTTAATTAAGTTTGAGAATCTTGATATATATATATATATATATATATATATATATATATATATATATATATATATATAAGTGTGTGTATATATGGATTTTAGATATCTTTTATTTATTCAGTCGCCGGCTCACCCCTTGGCATTATTTTTCAGGTTGTGGACAATGCTTGTTAGTATTCAGAAGTTCACGTGCATAGCAGTAGAAGTTTTGAAGGTTGGCCAGTGGATAGTCCTGAGCATGTTTATGCATGTTGGTTTGAAAATGTATATGCTTGTAATATTGTATAAATTTATGTATTTATGTGAATTCTAGTTGTAAACATGTGTTTTGGTTTTGTTTTTAATATATTGGAAAGCTAGTTATATGTTTATGTTGATTTCGAACCTGTTGGAGTCTGTTTTTACAGAGAAAAGTCGAAAATACTGTTTTAAAGCTGTAATTTTTATTCAAAAATTTCATTTTGTGATTTTTACCTTAACAACGATGTTGTATTGTTCACAACGATCGTTGCTGTTTAATAACGAGTTCATTTTTAATTTGTGCTTCGTTCATGGGATTCTCTGGAATTTTTGATGGTTTTGGTGTTCTTTCACAACGATCGTTGTTGAAAGCACAACGATCATTGTGCCCCTAAAAAAAATTAATTTTAAAAAGGAATTTAATCAAGTTTTATTTCTTTAAATTAATTGTTAATATTATCTAACTTATTTCTTAAAATAATGTGGATTTTGAGGTGTTACATAAAAACATGACAAAAAAAAAACGTGCAATGTACGGGCCTAAAGCTAGTGTTTACATAAAACAGGAAGTGCCATAAATGTTATCGCAAAAAATTTCACTATTCCCTGTTAATATATACTCCAACAATTTTTTTTTGGCACTCAAGTTGTTGAATTACTTCTTAATATATACTCGAGTAAGTTTTTTTTATGGAACTCAAGTATTTTAATTGTAATAGGAATTGAATATATACTCAAGTGGATTTTTATGAAACTCAAGGATTTTAATTATAATAGGAATTGAAAACGTAAGTAGCTGGAAACTGATTTATCATAAACTAAAACTTATCATGAGGCATCCCCCCCCCCCCCCCCCCACACACACACACACACATATATTATTCTTTAAAATAAATTAAAAAAGAAAAGGAGGTAGGTAGAAAATGTAGGAGCTAACTATTTTTTGAGAATAAAATAAAATCATCCAGAAGTATTCTTTTAGGGTTCTCCTTTATATATATATATATATATCTACGATCGATGATTATAAAAAACTAGCTAGAAAAATGAATGAAAATTTTGAATCCTTACCAACTTGATCTTGGTACCCATGGTAACACACATGCATGAACCATTTCACGAAGCATGTGTCTGGATAGTCGAAAGTCTCGATAGTTAGCTCTCGGTCTTCTAGTCGAAAAAAAACGTCAATAAAGACGTGTCAGTGCATGTGTGTGTGTGTGTGTGTGTGTGTGTGTGTGTGTGTGTGTGTGTATCATTTCGTCCCCCTCACACAGAAATCTTCTTTTCTTCCAGGAGCGAGGATCGAATTATATCATTTCCGTCCCCCTCACATAGAAATCTTCTTTTCTTCCAGGAACGAGGATCAAATTCGTTGGAGCTGTCCATGGTGGAATCTTTCTTTTGTGACTATCGGCTATGTAGACCATTGTGTTCCAGTTGTTGGTTTTAGAACAATGACTTTTTACTGTCCAGCTAGGGTATGCAGAGAGTGTGGAATGGTGCAGAGGATTCCAGGTGCTATTTTCATCTTTGGGCCTTATGCTGTTACTACTTATTTTCTAAGAGACATCCAAGATCGTTGGGCTGGCCGGACCATTCAAAGAAACTTGAGCTTCACTTAGAGTATCACTACAGATGATCATTACAAGGCTTAGGTTGCTTCGGTGAGTGCAAATTCTTCCTATAGAGCTTGGACTTTATTTCAGGATGAAATAGATGAAGATTACCAGTCATGGCTTAACGTGCAGGTTGCTCTTCCTGAAGAGGAATTGAGAGAAAGATGTGATAGACTAATGGCTGCAAGTAACAAGAATGTAGCAAAAAGGGCAAGGGATGATGCAAAAGTGAAACTGAATGCAAGTTTTGAAGACATGATGCAAGACAAAAAGAAGAAGAAGAAATAGGAAAAATTAGTCTCATAACCATTTCTCTTATTTGTGCAATGTTAGCTTTTTAGTTATGTAAATGTAGACACCTAATTTTTTGATGCAGGAAAGTGGAAATGGTCCGAGAGCCCAGTGATGAATAGGTCTATTTTGGACCATTTTGTTACCCAATTTCTCGTAGAAATGAGCTGAAGAATACAAAAATTATTTTCAAATATGCTAAATGTTTTTAATATATTTATGGCCTAATTTAGAGTCTAAACAAGTATTTTAATATTTGTTCGAACCCTAAATACGGCCTAAATAAGCTAGAAAATCATTTTAAAGCCCCAGGCCCGTTAGGCCCAAATTGAATATCCAGCCGAATGTTCAATGGTCCGGCCGGATGTTCAAGATTTCTATTAAAAAAATAATAATAATGGGCATCTGCATGTTTTGACAGAGGATGATAGAGGTGATTGTCACACCTCATCCCACTCAAGAAAAGCAGATTTCATCTGCAACAAACCCTAATCCAGCCTAGCTATAAATAGAATAAGATGGAGGCTGATAGGGAGGAGTTTTTTTTGGGAGGAAGGAGGGAGTCTTGAGAGATTAGCAGCGAGAGAAAAGAAAAAAATTGATTCTCTTTGGCGGCTAGGTTGGTTCTTCAGTGTTCAAAAACAAAACAAAAATATTTTCTGGAGAGGACAGACTAAAATGAGGGGATTTTTGGAAAACTTGGACGAAGGATTTTCATAACTATCTCTTTATATTTCAATCATTCAACAGCTCATCTACTACCCAAAGCGGTAATCTATCTCATTTCTGAGGGCAACCAACTATCCATTCATCCAGACTAAGTTCATTTCTTCATATACATCGTTTACGTTATATGCTGTTATTTTTACATTACTCTCAAAATAATTTATTTTGACATTCTAACTTCATATATGAGTTTTATGTGTAAACATGGGAGTTTGGACGTAAAATATCTAGTTTTGAAGTCTGGTCACTATAATTTCAATATTTACAGTGTAATTTTTCTTAGATTTTTTATTGTTATTTTAATTTATTTTGAATGTCTAGAGCTGTTTCTTAAGGGTTCGTATGAGTTGCCAATAATTTGTATACAATGTATCTGTAAGAAAACATGCTAAAACAGGGAAAACAGATTGGAGAAGATGAAGTACAGGTTCGGTTGGATGTTCAAATATCTTGCCGGATTCCACCCTCACTAGGAAGAAGGCTCTCCTGGCCTGGCGGCTCTCTTGGCATTCCTGTCGGATTTCAACCTCACTAGGAAGAAGGGCTCTCTTGCCTAGCGGCTTTCCTGGCCTTTGTGACGGATCTCCTTTCCTTGGTGACGGATCTCTTGCCTGCAAATCTCCTGGCCTTTCTGACGGTTCTCTTAGATTAGCGGCCATCTTGACCTGACGCTCTCCTGGCCTTTGTGACGGATCTCTTGCCTGGCGACTCTCTTGGCCTGACAACATTCCTGGCCTTTGTGATGGGTCTCCTTTCCTTTGTGACGGATCTCTTAGCCTGCAACTCTCCTGGCCTTTATGACGGATCTCCTTTTCCTCTGACACGGATATCTTGGCCTGGCGGCTCTCCTGGCCTTTCTGACGGCTCTCTTAGCCTAGCTATCTTGACTTGACGCTCTCCTGGCCTTTGTGACGGATCTCTTGGCCTAGCGGCTCTCCTGGCTTTTGATCGCTCTCCTGCCCGGCCAAACCTTCATGGTGTAGGGCCAAAATGAAGATTCTTAAGCTGTAAATCTCCCAAAGCTCCGAGGTCAATCGGTCTATTCTCTCCCGGATAGACCGGTCAATCGGTAAGATTTCTTTACGTTTTTTTTATGCAAATCACCTAGAATTGTTTGTAAAATAATTAATCGGACTTTTAATTAATCAAATCTGGTAAACAAGTAAATAAAAATGGTAGAAATTCATTTTACCTTTCCTCTCTTTAAGGGTGTATGTATATTATTGCCATTCCAAATATCCCGGGTAAATAATAAATGAATTAATGTGCAAATATCAATCCAAAAAATATAAAAATATGTTAGAAACTATTCTAACTGTGGATGTTTCGCATGTAAATAAATAAGGAAATAATCCACTAGGCTAATTACTACTAAAACCAGTAGAAACTTATCATAATACAACCAATTGCACTCAATCAATCATGTTTAATCATAGTGGACTTAATGCAGAACTAAAATTGATTAGAAATAGTATTAGGCGCGCCCATTCATCGTATCCTACTTTCTGGGTGATTTACAACTTTATGTTATTTGTCTCTATCAGAAAATAATGACCTTATTACTTAATTAAATGGGAAATTGCCCCAAGTATGGATGACTCATTCTGAACCCAGAAATCATCTGGTGTGATGACGAATGGGATTTTCCCGAAAAGGAATGTACCTGTTTGTTAATCACTAGGTGATCCCGAAGTAATTCTGGTGGCGACTCCACATTTTTTTCATAAAACTTAAAAATCCATTTAGTGGGTATGTCACCATTGCTATTGGACACCAACCGACGGGTAGGCGGTAAAATAAAATAACACGTCCCGGGCGCTCTGTCCACAGTGGCGACTCCACTGGGGAAGTTTTTACAAATAAAAATGAATGAAGATTCCGAGAAATTTCCCATCTTTTTAATTAATTTGGTCATTGTTTTCTTTTGCATTGCACGTAGATCTGCATTTTAGAAGTCCCTATTAAACCCTGGTACCATTTATAATGCAATTCAACGATTCCACACCAGTTTCTTGGATTGTATTATCAGTGGACCACTCACAGTGATTAAGTATCCTACCCAGCTTACCATCCTGCCAATGGTTAATGAGTCGCGGTTAATGGGAAACTCATACTGGATCTCCTACCATCCTAGCAACGGTTAATGGGAGTCCAACTCTGTGGGAGCCTTCTTAGCCAAACTAAAGAGTCAAAGCCCAGCATGTAATGGCCAATAGAAGTTTCCACTAGGTTGTACACATTAATTCTACCTGTTGTAATGCTGCCACGAGTGTTTATGATCATCAAGCCTAAAAGTCTATGATGAAACTTTGCCAGCCTAAAAGCGAGAGTGGGGGCAAAAGGATAACAGATTGGATTATCATTGATGCTATTATTTGCTAGGGCAGTTAGAGAGAGCATTTATATACGACGGTACTATCATCCCCCGTTGATGATATAAAGTACCCCCAGCCTACCTAGAAAATGGACTTTTGACCAATTGAATACGCGTGTAGGAGTAATAAGGTTGGAAGGTCTGCCTTTGGCAGTAATTTTTAAGTGTACAGCTAACGGTTTTCTTGTTTTCTTGTCATGCATACATGCACTTACATTTCATGCATCACTATAACCCTTCTGTTTTGTAGGCAATTATAAGATGGCCAACAACATCAGCATCCAATAGATCCATGAAATTGTGCGAGATGAGGTACGGACCATGTTACAAGAATTCTTGGGGATGCAACTTCAGAACCATCCAGTAGCCACAATATCGGGACAAATACTCAATAGCCACAATGATGTATTTACGCCCGTTGGAGGCTGTTGGCCTTATTTCCCCAATAATATCAATCCCCCAAGTTGAGAAAGGCCAAGGAGATGTCAGATTGTGTAATTCAGTCGGCGGCAGATGAATCTGATTCCTATGCAATTAGCATTCATGACATTTTCTGACTAGTTTTACACAATCTCTGTCCATAGAGTCCCAATAATACCCTTGCTGGATTATCTTTTTAGCCAAAGTGTGCCCATTCATATGAGGTCCACAAACCCCAACATGAATTTCTTTCATGACCTCTTCTGCTTCATATTGATTAAGGCATCAAAGTAGTATCCTATTTGGAGCTTGCATGTATAATATCCCCTTGTGATAAGTGTAGTTCCTCGAAGTGACTCTTAAAGCATGCTTTTTTTCCCAAAGCTACTTTGGGGTATTCTCCCTTTTCTAGGAATATCAGAAACTCATAGAACTAAGGCTTCTCATTCGGCCATGTATTATCATCACCTGTTCTCCTTGATAACAAGGAATCCTTGATCTGCACATTATCAACGGCTTCATAGCTACATTCCCAGCGTTGTCCCATATTGATGCCTAAGTCGCATGTGCATCCACTATCTGATTTTCTTCCCTTGGTAAGTGTGTAAAGGTATAGTTAGAAATACTCAGGGTGAGTATCTAAATGTACTCTGCATAAGGCTTCAGCTTCTCGTCTTTGACTTCCCAGTTCTCAGAAGCTTCATTGATGATGAGCATTGAATCGCCATGGATGGTGAGGTTCTTTACCCCTACTGCAATTGCTGCTTCTAATCTGAATATACATGCTTCGTATTCTGCCATATTGTTGGTGACCTTGAAATCCAGCTTCTTAGCCAAAGGGATGTTTTCTTCCTCGGGTGTGATCAAAATTGCCCCACTCCAGCTCCTTTCGGATTGACTGCTCCATCAAAGTAAAGCTTCCATCCATTTGCCTTTATCAAGTTTAAAGACTCATTAGGGAAATCATATTCCCATGTTTCTTGCCCCTCTATTGGCTTTATAGCAAGAAATTCTCCTACTACTCTCCCTTTGATGGTCTTTTTGGTCAAGTACTGTATGTCAAATTTTGTTAACAATGCCAACCATTTAGCAAGCTTTCCTACTAATACAGGTGCTTCATACAAGTAGCGTAATGGATCTACTTTAGCTACTACTTGAACCTGATAGGATTGGTAGTAATGCCTCAACTTCCTTATCGTCCATATCACCGCTAAGCAGTTTTTCGGAACAATGTCATACTTTACTTCGTAGGATAACAACTTCCTGTTAAGGTAGTAGATTGCATGCTCAACCTCATTCTCATCTTCTTGTGCGACCATTGCACCTATGGCATCATCATCCTCCAAGGCTAAGTACAATATTAATGGCTTTCCTGTCCTTGGTGGTTGTAGAATAGGTGGGTTCATTAAATACTGCTTGATCTTGTCAAATACTTCTTGACATTGTTTATCTTATTCTATCTTCTGACCTTTTCTGAGCAGCTTAAAAATGGGCTCATAGATCGTAGTTAATCTGGAGATGAACCTGCTGATGTACTGTATTTTCCCCAAGAAACCTCTAACTTCCTTCTCAGTCTTGGGTGCTGGCATATCTTGAATTACTTTCACCTTGTCTGGATCTACTTCTATTCCCTTTTGACTCACAATGTGTCCAAGGAGCATTCTAGAAGTAACTCCAAAGATACATTTCTTGGGATTGAGTTTAAGGCTGTATTTCTCAACTCGGGCTAGGAACCGATCTAGAGCTTCAAAGTGTACATCCCTGGTTGATGATTTGACCATCATATCGTCAGTATAAACCTCAATCTCCTTGTGAATCATATCATGGAACAAAGTCGTGGCCATTCTCTGATAGGCTGCCCCCGCATTCTTTAGACCGAACGGCATGACTCTGTAGCAATACACACCCCATTCTGTGATGAAAGTCGTCTTAATCTTGTCAATGAGTGCCATCATAACCTGATTGTAGCTTGAGAAATCGTCTATAAAGGAGTACATGGCTCTTGCAGCTTCATTATCCACCAAAACGTCAATGTAGGGTAATGGAAAGTCATCCTTCATTAATGCTTTGTTCAGATCCCTGTAGTTTACACACATTCTTACCCTTCCATCCTTCTTTGGAACCGGGACAATGTTGGCTAACCACTCCGGATAGTTCATCACTTTGAGGAATCTGGCTTTAATATGCTTTTCTATTTCCTCTTTGATGAGTTTAGCCCATTCTGGTTTGAGTCTTTGAAGCTTCTGTTTGACTGGCTTTTTGCTGGGATTTGTAGGGGTGATGTTCTATAATGCTTCTGTCAATACCTGGCATGTCGTTATATGTCCATGCAAATACTATCTTTTTTTTATTTAATATTTTTCAAATTTTTCTCTCTCATTAGCAATAATATCATATGTAAGAATTATTTCCTTTGAATTATCTTTTGTGCCAATTTTAATAGAATGTGTTTGCACATAATTAATGTCAAAAATGCTTATAATAGATCCAAGTAATGCACAGTGCCATCAAGTAAAACATCACACAAGTAAGCGAAATTGGCAGTTATATCATTGACTTTGGAAACAAAAACAGAATCGTCCTCAAACAAGTCGGACATTATTACATCAAGATCTGTTTCGTCATAAAACAAGCTATCTAATGAGCATTCTATAAACTCATCTATCTCAGAAACTATATCTGGAGTGACTTCCTTGAGGTCGATCAGTTCTTCAACCTTGATCTGGCTAGCTCCCTTTATCAGCATCTCTTTTAAAGCTCTAGTATCCAGTAGTTCCCTGAAGATCTCAAAACCAGGCACCTGGATCTTCCCTATGTCAACTGGTTCAGCCTTTCTTGGGTAGAGGACCCCACTTTCAGGAATAAAGAAATCAGCAAGAGATTTTCCCATCTTGATCTTTTCATTACCATCATAACCCAGTCCTTCTTTGGTTGTCTGAGTCTTGAAGTCTGGCAGCTGAGTGACTTCTTGATGGTTCTTTCCCAACCCTAATGCAGGCATATACTCCATCTTTTTCATCATCTTGTTGACTATAAGGTTATTTGGCTAATCAGAGATACCCATAATTTGAAAGTCCATGGGAGAAATGACCCCCTGAGGTGTAGCTCACAGCACAGCAACTGAGGTAATTGGTTCAGCCGAGGTAGTCAAAATTCCATCCTGACAAGGGAACTTGATCTTTTGATGAACTGTAGAAGGTACTCCTCCCAACGCATGGAACCAAGGTCGTCCCAAAAGAACAACAAAAGTCATGGGAATATCTAAGACAGTAAAATCTACTTCAAAAACAATTGGCCCAATCTTAACTTTGGCAGTAAATGCTCCTTCAACTGCCTGTTTAGAATCATCATAGGCTCGAATGACTAAGTCAGATGGCTCAGTCTTATCTTTTGGAAGTGAGAGCTTTCCACCAATTTCATCACATAAGGCTTGGATGTCTCTTTCAAGGGAAGTTCGCACATCTTCCTTGTCTAAGAATTATTGCCGTGCTTCAGCTTTATCCTAGTTTTTCATGCCTTCGCCCCATCCCTTAGGCCATGGAGTGTCTTTGTCATAAACATCAAACTCAGCTCCCTATGTTGGCTCAATATCTTCTGGAGGAGTAGCACATGGTGGATGCTTTGGATACAGGACTTTAAAGTCAAATCTGCCAGTGGGTTGGCCCAGGAGATCTTCCACATACTCTTGCTCAAAATCAAGCTCCTTTTCAACTTCTTCAAAGGAACTCCGTGCCTTTTTGAGAGCTTCCTCCTCTTGATCAGAATCATCTTCAACATTGGCCCATTCCTCATCTAAGTCTGCATCAGTAAAGGAGGCCAATACATCTTCCTCAGCTAAGCCAGTTTCAATGCAGTTAACATTAGGTGGTGGCACTTTGTTGTAGGTAGGTAAAGGGTTTTTTTTGTGCTAGGATTTCTCGAATCACGGTCCATGACTTTCCCTTCATCGATTAGGTCTTGGATGGAGTATTTGAGCTTAATGCAATTGTCAGTGAAATGGCCTTGTACTTGATGGAAATGACAAAAGGCATTTAGGTTGTAGTTTGGGGCATTAGTGTTTGGTGGGTTTCGGGCTGGTTCAGGTTTCAAGAGGCATTCTTTTTCTAGCCTTTCAAAGACTTTTTGAAAGTGGCTTATTGAAGTTCAAAAATCTACGGGTGGTTTTGACTGCATTGACTTCTACCATCTTAGTGGATTGATTATGAGTGCGGCTCTAGCTGGCTTTATGAGTCCTTTTCTTTTTAGATTCTATCTCCTCGACTTGGAGCCCATCATCATAGAGCTCAACAAAATTCCTTAGATTCATGAGCTGAAGCTTTTCTACCCAATTGGCATGCACGTTTCTTGCTATGATTCAGACTTGATCCCGTTCTGAGGGCTTGTTAGGCATTAAAGCAGCCTTATTCCTCCATCTAATCAAGAACTCAGAGAATGTCTCACCATCTTTTTATTTCGTCATCTCCAAATCCCTCAAAGAGACTTCAAGGGCAGCATTATAGGAGAACTGTCCCCTAAAGGGCTCATTAAGAGCTTTCCAGTCAGATTTGATGGTCACCGGCTGAGCATGGTACTAATCAGATGCTACTCCCTCCAAGGTCAAAGGAAACAAACCCAGCTTTTGCTCCCCATTCAAAGTAGTCACATGGTTATGTATTGCTTGAGATGCAATTTTGGATCCCCAGCTCCATTGAACTTTGACACATCGGGCATCCTGAACTTAGGTGGCAATCTAGTGATCCCATACAAGCCTAAGTTGTCGAAATCAAAATCTTGGTCTTTGCCCTTGACCATTTCTTGGAGCTTTTCCATCTTCTAAGTTAAAGCATCCAGGGCATCCTGGTCAGGGTGTCTTTCTTCATCCCTCTCTTCATCGCTGCTTTTGGACTCATCCCTCCTACGTTCATCCCATTCTTCAAGAGCTTTCTTGATGGCTTTGTCAATCATTTCTTACAAAGTCTTTAGAACATCATCATTCAATGTTGTCATAGTGTTTGGGGGAGTTGGAGCTTCAAGAATCAGTGGTGGTGTGTTTCGAACTAGACGCCCGGCTTGTCTTGCCCAAGGAGTACTAGGAGGATCTAAATTGCTGCAAAATAAGGGGTTAGCATGCAATGTCATGTGTATGCATTTATACATGAATGCTCAAAGCAAGAGGACACAAGAAACAAATGTTAGTCAAACACACACACTACCAAGTGGTAGACTTTCCAACCTTATTACTCCCACACACGTATTTGTTTGGCAAGTCAAAATTCCTAGAAATTGGTTAGGGCCATCGCATCAACATGGGATGCTACTGTCGACATAGTATACATGTTCGCATAAGAAAACCTCAACATCCAAACCAAACAATAAGTCATTATAACGCCTTTATCTCATGTCCTTGCTCTTGATGAGTTTCTTGATGTTTCCCATATTCTAGTGTCATTTTAGCATTAATCAGGTATAATTGGATCGATGCACTAACATCCCTTAAACACAGATAGTAGTCAAGGCCACTCTTCTCAAACCCTAACTGATCCTATGCTGCAGGGCCACATTAGTCAGGTACAATTAGACTAACATTTGACACCCCCATAGGTAGCAATTAGAAGTTTGATTCAAGGGTAATAACACTAGATCAAGTCAAAATAATGGCTTTATGGCATCACACTACACATCAATCATTTGGTAAGTCCTAGTGGAAGTTGCTAGGGTCACTACATGGCTTCAGTCGGTTCAGCTAAAGAAGGTTCCCATAGAAGGCGAACTCCCATTAACCATCTCCCTCTTTCAAAAAAGGTTCAAGCGATGGCAGGACATTCAACTCAGAATTTTCCATTAACTATCACTCATTAGCCATAACTAGGATGGTAAGCAATAGTAGGATAATTCCATCTATGAGTGGTAGTCACTGCTTTCGCCCCCTATGAAGTGCGCATTCGTAAATCATAGGCAGCTTGACCAGCGGTACCCGCGAGGTAGGGTGTTTTAATACAAGAATGCAATGCAAGGAAACTAGAGTTGGATATAATGATAATGAGTTGCTCTAATCACATAAATCATAAGGCTGTCATCCCTAATGGAGTCGCCAAACTATGGATAAAGAGGGGTTACCTTAGTGATCCAAGTCATGCGACGACTGCGGCACTGTGCATTTAGCATACGTGAGCTAATAGTGTGAGTCACCACCCGAATAAGCATCAGGAATAGAAATCAGTGAGCGTCTCGATTCCCTTAAGAATGCATAAGACACCAAAAAGACACAGAGATTACAAGATCGAACTTATGCATTCTTAAGGCGTGATTCTTTACAAGTAACTCATGGGATTATATCTACCTTCATTTCCACTAGTTAAAGCAAATAAAACACATAAACATGTTCTTACATTTTACAACATATAAAGCATGTAAAATGTGAGTTTATATACAAGCAAGAGTTAATTTTACTTTACCAAGCCATAATTAATTCAAATTACATGCAAATGGTTAAAGCAAATACCACAACACATCAAT
Organism: Bocquillonia castaneifolia; assembly: GCA_948193215.1. NCBI lineage: Eukaryota > Viridiplantae > Streptophyta > Magnoliopsida > Malpighiales > Euphorbiaceae > Bocquillonia > Bocquillonia castaneifolia. The sequence continues at coordinate 706 of CANYLF010998221.1, read as the reverse complement.
ACAACTTAGATTGCTACCATTTTAACCTAAAGACCACTAAGTGGCTTATTAGGTTCATTTCATGCATCACTTCATCTAATTTTTACCAGAAAAGGTTAGAATACTTACCTTTCCACGTGAAATTTTTAAACACAGAAGTTACAGAGCACTGGGGGAGCCTACACAGGAGCCAACACTACTCCTTGCCACCATTCACATCCAACGCCACTCTTGGGAGTGGCGTTGGGTCTCAATCCACCCCAACCAGTGGCGGTGCCATACACATGCATAGGGGACAATAGAAAATGCAAGAAAATGCAATTTTTGGGCTTACCAAACCTCAAAAATTGACATAAAAACTCAACCAAAATGTAAATGCATGATGCAAACAACCTAAAACAAATGTCTATATGGCACAACCCAACCTAGCATTCATCTAAACATTATATGTCATACAATTAGCATTCACAGTAAACATTCGAGGCATAGTCTTATGAAAACTATGAAACATGCTCTCAAATCATTCAAATCATATTATAACAATTCAAAACAACCTAGACTGACTTCTAGACAATAGAAACATGCATTACAATATATATATCAACCATTTACATCATGCTAATAATTAATAGTGAACATGCAATGCACTGATTTTTATAGAAATCAAGTGAAATCTATGGAGATGCACAAAATCACTTTAGAAATCATTTAGATGCCATAAAAACAT
>CANYLF010997832.1:0-12085 GCA_948193215.1 Bocquillonia castaneifolia | reverse complement strand
AATTCAAATTTTGCACAAACTCAACACAAATTTTAAGCAAACATTAGGCAACTCTAAAACACATTTCAAACATCATTTAGACATACCAAAAGAATAATATTCAACCCAAATAAGCACAAAACACACCAACCTTCAACTTATATAATCAACATAAGGTTCCAACATATTTATTACAACCTAATTTTAATCATATTCTGATAGATATACAATCTAAACTCACACATCAAAATATACACACTTTGATCCCCAAATGCCCTATACTTGTGTTAATTCCTCCAGCCCACCTATTATGGTTGTTAATCCAAATGATTTGAGGCAATGCACTGCTATGCTATCTACTATCTTGCTTACCTAGGAAAAATTGCCAAGGGTGAGCTGGCGACTCAATATGTATTTAATCAACTAAACTAAGAATATATTAAGCTAAAATTATCAAAACATACAATTATCACATACTTCACACAATGAATATACAATCGGGATCAATTCCAATAATCAATCACATTCAATGTTCAACCAAGGTAATTATCAACCAATTCAACACCTCAAACCATCAACCAATTTCAATTCACATCAATTCTCATTAAATTAGGTTCAGATGACTCAACCTCACATTTCCTTTCATTTTCTCATATAATTTCACATTTAGGTGGCCACCGATGAGACTATCTGCCAGAATCAGTCTCACCATCTCACACATACGGGTGGCCATCCGCCCTGCTCAGCTTTCCCGATCACACGCATATCACATCTCATGAGTCATCCTTCTTCCATTCACAATTACAATCACAATCACAACCAATCATCATTTCAACATATTACAATTCTCATCATAATTCATAATTCATAACAATTCTCATCACAAACAATTCACATGATTCTCAATTCAACCAATAACTCATTCAAAACACAATCTCACAATCCAATCAACATCTCATCCAATTCACCATTACAACATCTGATCCAATTCACCATTACATAATTTAACCAATCAACTTAATCAACAATTCAATCAACATCTCAACCAATACACAATTATACAATTCATCCAAGAACATATCAATTAAGCAAACTTAGCAATTTCCACTTAATATACATAAGTTTAATTAATTAAATACCTATAAGACATGTAGAACACCAAATTAGGCCTATTGACCTCCCTTCTCAAACTCCTTGCTTTTAGAACTCCCCTAAACACAATAAACCATTAAAATAAATAATTCAATGACAATTTAATATCCAAACATACAATTACTATTCAAAAATCCCTTCCAAATATGTTAATTACATATTTATGCAATTCTAATCAAAAAGCCCCAAATTTCTCTAAAAGCCTAACATAATAGAATTATCATAATTAAACCATTACTTACCTCAATTATCTTCTAAGCCTCAATTAATCTATTTGCTATTTAAAATCTCCTATCTTTTCTTGTCTTCTCAAATCAAGAGCAGAGCTTCAAGAACCATTAATGGAGGTTTTGTAGTAAGGCAAAGAAAATAATAAGAAGAAAGGAGGAAGATGAAGTGTAGTGTAGAGATTCTCCACTCACAAATATTATTATTATTATTATTATTATTATTATTATTATTATTATTATTATTATTATTATTATTATTATTATTATTATTATTATTATTAATGAATTGCCACCTTTCAATCTCCCTTCATGCCACTTGTCCCTTTTTTTTTATTTTTAAGACAGTTGTCCTCCTCTCATCACCCTTCTTCACTTGCCATGTCACCAAACTTCCTTCTACCATACAACCCTCAAATAAAATACTCCTACCAAATTGATCATTAATTCTTATTTCTATTACAATCAGCTCCCCAACTTTTCTTACAATCTAATTCCTCAACTAATCCGAGCTTCCACAAACCCTTTTACACACAATATTCTACCACTTGATATAATGCAATACATTACACATTATTATGATGTCAATGACATACTTAATGATATGATATATAATATATAAATGCATAATTAATTATTATTAATTATGGGGTCGTTACACAACCAACAGTGTCACTATCAACAACAGAAGCTAAGTATCATGCAGCGACAATGACAGCACAAGAAAGCACTTGGTTAGTGCAGTTGATGGAGAATCTACACCAGCTAGTAGATTATGCAGTACCAATATACTGCGATAATCAATCAACTATCAGTTTGGTTGAAAACCCAGTATTTCATGCAAGCACAAAGCATTTAGAGGTGCAATATCATTTTATTCAAGAGAAGGTATTAGTTGGAGAGATCAAAGTGTAATAGGTAAAGACAGAAGATCAATTGGTTGATATTTTCACTAAAGGACTCAATAATATGAAGTTAGAAAACTTTAGAAAACTACTCGGTATGGTTCCAAGAAAGCATATCAAGGAGGGAATTAATAATGAGGGGGAGTGTTAAGAAACATTATTAATTAATTATAGGATTTAATGTATTGTTGTTGTTTTTTTTACTCAAATCCCACATTAAAAAATTGGTGATTTGAGAATTTTTTTTTAATTGTTTTTCTCACACATTGGAAAGATTGTAAACATGGGAGGCTCCTCCAAGGCTATATAATGGAGATCTCACCTTGCTATTAAATCATCCCACAAACAAGTCTTCAGGTATTTGACTTAGTTTGTTCTCTTCTTTCTCTCTTATAATATTATTTTTATGAACTCAATAATCTTCATGCCTCATCTACAATTAACATTTTTTTATGCAATTTTTCATTTCTCCATAAATCAGTTATGTTCCCACATTGATAATGAAGATAACAAAAAAAACCATATAAATAAAGAAGAGAAAGCAAATTTAGCACACGTGTTATGCAAACTCCTTCAAAGAGTAGTAACGTGAAGAAGCTACTTTTGATAGGCGGTGTAAAATATAAACAATTTCAAGTTTGTTGTTGAAGGTATGCCACAAAACTCATAGAACATAAAGCTTTGCAATAACTTAAGATATGATAAATTCATGAAATATGTGACAAGACAGAAAACGAGATAAGATATTGAATAAATTGGGCATCAAATTTCTGAAAAATATGTGTAAGAACTTTTACTGACGTAACCTTAATGAAGCTAAAACTTACCTGACCGATAGGAATTAGCACTGCGAGCATCTTTCTGGCTTTGCATTTCTAAATGACTTAAGAGATTCAATGAGAAAGAGTGATCTGTACCTTCAAATCTGAAATAATAATATCTTCCCCTTTAGAAACTGAAATTTGTGTGTCTTTTATGAATAAGCTCAAAAGAAACGAGACTTGATTACTACATAGATGTATGTACTATAAGAAGAGGTGTAACAGATGCATATTGTACCCACTCAGAGTAGCAATGACTTGACGACAGGCAACGTAATAACAGCCGCTTCATCAACAATAAGAAGGTCAGCATGAACGAGCTTCCCTTTACCATGAGGCTGGATATACTGTTAAAAATGGTAAACGAAAAGCAAAACAACACCTCAAAAATTAGAGGAAGCATCGAACTGTGAGCATTAATATGGAATAAAAAGCAGATGATAATTCATTGGTTTTTCAGTTCAGGTAAATGAGTCTCATAAAATAATGGTGTCAAGAAGCAAATCATTGTCGAGCACTCATCTTCCTAATCCTAAACAGTAAAAGAATTTTCTTTGAAAGAAAAAAAATTTATAAAGGATCATTAGGAGAATGGCAAGGCTTAAAAAATTTTCAAAAAAATAGTTGCAGATAAGAAGGGTTCTTAAATATTTCTGAAGAAAATAAAATTACCTCAGAGACAGATCGAGTAACAGTCAACTTCACATGTGACAAGATTGGCAAGATGTTAAGCTCATCATCCATAAACAAACATGCCTTACATGAAGCAAGAGATAACAGAAATCGTTCATTGAACCGAGAAACTATTTCAGAATGTGACTCTGTTCTAAACCTTTCATGGACATCCTGAGCATGTCATCAAACAATAGTGAAAAAATAGTAGAGCCAGAGGTGACTACCTATATAAAGAAGGATCATTTACAAAAGAAGACGGACAAAAAATTGCACAGTAGTTAAAATGAAAAAAAGACTGTCGCACCCTTTCATATCTCTGCAGTAATCTCTCTTGCAAGATACACACACACACACACACACAAGCCGACCAATAGCAAATGTAGTATAGTATGTATTTTTGTAATGAGCTACAAACGAGAGATAATTGAAAGATGGATGAGGAGACAAGACAATCATAACCATGGTGCCTAAGTGCAGTGAGAGTTCAGAGAAGCAAAAGCTCTAAAATCCTATAGAACAAGGTAGACATTAAGTAAGAAGAAAAAGCAGTACTAAATGAAAAATGTGCTACTCTTGCATGCAAGAAGAGACTGAAAAAAAACCTGTAAAACACACATATCATAGGTATTCCTAACCATTTTGTCCAAGTCTCTATAAACAATGTTTGAAGTTTCTAGATACAAACTAAAGGCGTCAGCCTTTTCAGGATCAAGAAATTCTCTTTGCTTTAGCTTCTTAATTTGCTTAACACGTTTTTCCTTGCAGTTGAATGCAAAAAATAAATGAATGAATAATAAATTAATGTAAGTAAAAGAATTCAAACTAATTTTCCAATTTGATGTAAATAAGGTAAAGGATTGCCTGCTAAGTTCTAGTTTTTCCTCATATCACCACAAAATATTTAGACTAGCTTTTGCCATTGCCTTGCAACTGCAAACATAGCCACAATACACACACACACGTTTATAATAGAAATTCATCAGCATTATATTTGTACGTCAAGCTTTCAAATTATATCGAGTACCAAACAAAATACAATTAAAAGAATTTTCCTTCAATCAATTTTTTTAAGTCTCAGCAAGCATCTCTATAGAGTACTCTTACTGCTATGATAATAAACTTTAGGCTTTAATGGCTTACGGTAGAGAGCAGTTACCAAAACTGAGAGCTCTTTTTTGAATAAAGTTACACACAGAGGAAGATCGCGCGCAGAGTTTTTCTCGGGTAACCTAACCAGGTCACCATCTATATGAAAAAATATACAATACATCTGCTTTTTCATGTCAGCATCTGACATGGAATGACAAACCAATAAAGCATAAACATGTGTTTAAAAAAACTGCCTACATATAATAACTACCCACAGATTATCAAAACCACCGCTCCTATATGTAATGGTCCCACCCCCAAGTGTTATAATTTCACTGATTTGTTATTTCATGTCAACCGCTGACATGGAATAATCGCTTCACAATATAATTTCTCCATCAAAGTTAAGAAATTCAAAATTTTCTATTTTTTTAATTTCTATAGAAAATTAAGACCATAAATAAAAGTGGGCTATGAGGCTTAATCCTTTCCAGAATAAGCCCAAATTTGAATGACTTTTCTAACAGACGGCCCATTAGTCCTGGTGCCGAACCCATTTAATTAACATTTTTTTTTCTAATTCAGCAATTAAAAGAAGTGGGACCGTTTCAGACGCTCCTAATTCCAAATTAGACGCCTAACATAACCGCCAAAAGAACAGTCAAAAATCAGTCAAACCCATCCGAATATACCGCTCGCATCAATCTTTGTCTTAAAGTTTAATTTCCCAATCTCGTAATTACACTAAAATATGCAAGGGCATTGTCGTGATAAAACACCAAGCGCAAAAAAGAACTGCCCAATCACAGATCATCCGTCGGATCATTATAATTTATAAATCGACGGACAGAAATGCAAGTTTGACTAAAAAAATTGGTGATTAATTGGTCTATGGTCTTTGGTGGCGCTTTGACCACGGAAGAATCAAAACCAGAGACAAAGGAGAGAGAAGAAAGAGGAACATAAAATTTGAAGCTTTAATTTTATTATTTTTTTCAAAATAATTTTACATTTTTGGTTCTCCAAATTTTTCATTTTTTTGAAAAAAATTGCCTTCTCTCTCTCACTCTGTTGAAGGCGGAGGAGAGAGAAGAGAAGGTTTGGATTTGATTTGATTATCTAATTCTAAAATCTGTTAGCCGATTTTTAGTTTTTAATTTTTAATTTTTAGGTTTTTCTTGTTGCGTGTGTGTGAGGTGGGGTTTGGGGATTGATTGAAAGGGAAATAATTAGGGTTTGGATAGACAGGGGAGAGATAAAGGAAGCAATGAATATGATGCGTAGGTTAAAGAGCATTGCCTCTGGTCGTACTTCTATATCCTCTGATCCTGTAAGTTCATATTTTCTTTTCGTTATCTTTTGATTTATACATATTTATCTTTATATAAATTTGTTTTTACTGTTCAACGTTCATAGCTATGTAAATGTCCTAATTTTGTTTTTGAGATTTGTAACAAGAACAACAATAATAGCTTGTTGGAGCTGTTTTTTTGGTATCCTTTTTATGTTATGATAAGATTTGTCATGGATTATCAGCGGTTTTTAGGAAAATTGATCCGTTTGATCTGCCATGGATCAAGTTTTTAGCTCATTTTATGATTAGCACAATTATTATTATTTTAAAATTCGTGCCTTTGTGGGATGCATTGAATGTAATATTGGCCTTTTTTTCATTAGCATCATTTTAATTCCGAGGGCTCAAGCAAGTCATCTGCAATATCTGTTACGTGTTTTCTTTCTATTTCCTGGTTATTTAATTTTGGTATGTAGGCATTGTTGATCAGGTGTAAGGAGAACTTGTATTTTCAGGAGTGATGCTTTATGGTTTTTATCGTGCTTGTAATTTTCTAAAATTGATGCATTGTCTTTCTTCTTATAATTAGTGTACTTGGGTAATTGATGTTCAAGCCATAAGTAGTGGTTGGCTTTTCTCAAGAGTATTGTTGGTGCAGTTGTTGATAAGTCTATTTACAATTATTGGTTCTTTCCTGAGAATGGTTCAAATATATCTTTATTTTCTTTTTTCCTTTTTTTTTAAAATAAAGCTGAAGGTGAGTGAAAGGGAAAGTGCGATGCTAGCTTCAGGGTTTGAGAAAAGTGTTGGGTAACTCAATCGAGTAAGGTGCCGTGTCATCATGTGATGTTGACTACTAAATCTTATGATTGATTTGCACCTAAAGAGCAGAATTTAGTGCTAAAAGTGAATTACATATAATCTTTTAAATCATTTGTGTCTGTCACGTGTTGTGTTCTCTAAGTGCCAAAAGAGAATGAAATTTAATCTTATAAATTAGCATTGGCTTTAAATGGTTACTGGAGGAAGTGTAAATCATAGTGCAAATTTGAATTACAGCATCTTTTTTATGGGTTTTTGGAATCAGCTTATAAGCCAATTTTTCCTCCATTATTATTGGTCTAACACTGATGGAAGATGCAAAGTAATAACTTCTGATGCATGTTTTTGAATCTGATTTTTGGGACTTTGTTTTGTACTTAATTTTATTATGGTTTAAGAACATCTGATGAATTGCATGGTGGAAAGTCTGACTTTTGCTTTTATTTCCATGTAGGGTGGAGACTCTATTACAAAGAGGGTGAAAGTTGATCAAGAAACAGAAAAGAAGATTGATGGTGAGTTAGATTCAGATGAGAGAGATGCCATTGGCCTGGAGCAGCATATGGCTTCTACATCATTGGAAAATGCCGCAAGCACATCAAACCCATCTTCTACGGTCAAAACAGAAAAATCAGGATATGATCAGCTTCCCCAAGAAATGCATGAAATGAAGATTAAGGATGAAAAGACCATCGACCATGATGAAAAAGTAAAAATTTTCCCCTGTTTGAGTCTTTATCTCAAACCCCTCAATGTCAACAAGATTTGAGAGATACATTACTCACACTGATGATTTGATTTAGAATTTTATGGGATGCACAGATTTGCTATTGTAGAAATGTTTTCAATTGATAGTTGAGAGTCGTTACACGACTGATTGTGCACTTCATTTCAGGACATGGATGCTGCTGTTGTGAGTGGAAATGGAACAGAAAGTGGTAATATAATTGCAACTACAGTGGGTGGTCGGAATGGACAACCAAAACAGGTTAACTATTTTTTTTCTTCAAATTGTTGTTGTTTTATTATGTTCATTCATATATTATTATGTTCTTAATTTCTTATGCATGTTCTTGTTCTTGAACCTCACTTGATGACAGTGATGGATAAGAGATTGTTGTTTTTTTTGTCTTTTTTGTTCTGTATGAAAAAAAATTTGGTCTATATTTCCGTTAATTTTTATACTTTTTCTTTTTTATTTCTTTTGTCCCAGACAATCTCATTTATGGCAGAGCGTGTGGTTGGCACAGGTTCATTTGGTGTTGTCTATCAGGTATATTGATTTAATCATCATCCATTTGTGGTAAAATTGCTATTGATAGTAATGCCTTTTCTCGTTTTGTTTGCTTGTGTTATTTATGCTATAGGCTAAGTGCTTGGAGACAGGTGAACCAGTTGCAATAAAGAAGGTGTTGCAGGATAGGAGATACAAGAATAGAGAACTTCAGATTATGCGCTTACTCAGCCATCCCAATGTTGTGGAACTAAAACATTGTTTCTTTTCAACTACCGAAAAAGATGAATTGTATCTTAACCTTGTTCTGGAGTATATTCCTGAGACTGTCCACCGTGTGTCTAGGCACTTTAACAGGATGAACCATCAACACATGCCTATTATATATGTGCAACTGTATGCATATCAGGTAAACATTATAGTTTATGGGTCTGTCTAGTTTTTCTTGGGTTGTGAGTTTCTTGTGGCAATCAGTCATTTAATTAATTTGGCATAGTTGTTTTGTGAATTAAGTTCTGCCTTTGTTTTTGTAGATTTGCCGTGGTCTAAGTTATTTGCATCATGTGGTTGGTGTGTGTCACCGTGATATCAAGCCACAAAATTTACTGGTAAGATTTTCGTGTAGTCTTCACCCATCACTTCTTAATGCCTTAAAGAATTGATCCTGAAATGCATGAAGTTCATCACTACCTAACATTTGAAATTATCGTTGACCACTTGATGTTATGCTGGAGATTAGCACTTCTCGTGATTCATCGGTACTGTAACAATTTAGTCTACTTAGCTTGGGGATAGAAAAATACTGATTGCTGAAACTGCAAAAAGAGAACAAATTTTTGGGGCCCATTGGATGCTGTTGAAATTAAAACATATTAAGGGAAGAGGATTTAAGAGTTGTTTGTCATTAGGTCTCTTGTTCATGTTACTAAATGGCTAATGTGATTTTTCTCATGGATTGGTGATTGTATGAAAGAAATTTATCTCCATTTAAAGGAAAACGAGCTAGAAAGTGACTTGTCACCACCTCACTTCATTTTTTTACTGATTATTTATGTGATTTATCTCATGTGAATGCATGTTTAACTGTCAAAATATTAATGGATTGAAGTTGTGATGCACTATGCAGGTCAACCCCCATACACATCAGCTAAAGATCTGCGATTTTGGAAGTGCAAAGATGCTGGTATCTTTATTTTTCATTTTCATTTTGTCTTGGTTGGAACTAAGTTATGCCACTGTACAAAAGCAATAATGGTGATCTGTTTTGTCTTTAGGTGCCAGGTGAACCCAACATTTCTTATATTTGCTCACGGTATTATAGGGCACCAGAGCTTATATTTGGGGCCACTACATACACAAATGCAATTGATATGTGGTCTGCCGGTTGTGTCTTGGCTGAACTACTTCTTGGTCAGGTGGGTGTTTTGCCTTCTTCTGTTAATCACAAAGTTGGGATTGAATATTCTAGGGTGAAACTCTGTATTTCAATTTTCTTCCTGGTCATGAAGTGCAGAGAGTAGACCTGAATTTTTTTGCTATTTTATTATCATTTTTATTATCTGGCCCTTGAAGATATGTATTCTTGACAGTTCTAATGCCAGTTGGGTTTCCTTTTGTAATTTTTGCAGCCACTGTTTCCTGGGGAAAGTGGAGTTGATCAGCTGGTGGAAATTATTAAGGTGTCTATCTAGTGGCCTTTTGTTTTCTGCTTATAGTTATCAGAAAATTTCTCGTTTTAACCCCTGCTTGCTTGTCTGAAATCAGGTTTTGGGTACACCAACAAGAGAAGAAATTAAGTGCATGAATCCAAATTACACAGAATTTAAGTTTCCTCAGATTAAAGCTCACCCATGGCACAAGGTCCGAATAAAATTACCAGGATGCCAGGATCTTCCTTTTATATTTATCAATTTTTTTTTGACATCTGTTTATGTGATAGTGGATGACTTATTAGCATGTTAACTTTGCAGATATTTCACAGGCGAATGCCCCCAGAAGCAGTGGATCTTGTATCAAGGTTGCTACAGTATTCGCCAAATCTACGTTGCACTGCTGTAAGAACATGATATTAACCTAGATGGAATTTGATTAACTACATTTTACTGCCAATTGTTTTGTTGACTTGATCCTATCCTAATATTATGTTATGCCTAGTAGTTAATATTTTTTTTTAAAGTTTGTGTGTTATTCAGAAATTTAATACCCTATGTTGTATTTCCTGGCTCTCAGCTGGAGGCATGTGCGCACCCCTTCTTTGATGATTTGAGAGACTCCAATGCATGCTTGCCTAATGGGCGAGCATTACCACCCTTGTTCAATTTTACAGCTCAAGGTAGTCTAATAGACGGTCTTTTATTAATCATTTTCCTGTTCGATTTGCATTACTCATTCCAAACTTCCCCGCAGAGCTGGCTGGTGCGTCCACTGAACTACGCCACCGTCTTATTCCAGAGCATGCAAGAATGGAAGATTATTGAACTGAGAAGATCATTTTCTGGGCATTGCCACTCAAAAGTTTTGTACACTTACACGCCAAACTTGCCATCCTGCCAGAACCAATTGTTGGGGCTTGACCAATTTTTTGACATATCCCTGGGTGGTTAAAGTAAATAGGAATTTTGACAAACTAATGGGTTATGGATAGCCATCTAAAGAGAGTGCGATGGTGCTGCAGATGGAAGTATATCGATGGGGTGCATGGCGGTGAAATTCCTACTTCTGGGATTTGGTTTATTTAGAATATGGTGTGTTATAGGCATCAGAGAGTGTAAGATGAGTTATCATGAATGCTCATAATGTTTCTCAAATATAGTTTGGGCATTCATTGAGAAGTAAACAGATGTAGAAGAATCAGGATGTCTCTGTATACCTTACCTGTTTCCTCTGTTGTGTTATAACGAAATTCAATTTACTGGGTTCCATTCCTTTTGTCCTAACCATTTCTGCCATTTTTATGTTGTCCAGATGATTGTATTTGTAGGAAAATAAAAGGCAAAATGTATATACATTTTAGTTTCCTGTACTTTTATTTTTTTTCCGGATTAGGTCCATGTACTTTTATTTGTTCAGATTGAATCCTTGTACTTTTATTTTAGTTCACATTGGGTCCCTTTATTAACAGCGCATTCAATGTGCCGTTAACAGAGGACCCAATGTGAACTAAAATAAAAGTACAGGGACTCAATCTGAACAAACAAAAGTAGAGGGACCTAATTCAGAAAAAAAAGTACATGAAGTTAATTATGCATTTTACCCTAATTTTCCTTTCAATTATTACTCAAATCCTCCATTCTCTTGCTTTTTGTAAATTTCATGAAAATCATTATCAAATCTCATTCTCGGATTTTTTTTCTTATAAGTACCCATTCTCATATTCTTTACTTTCTTTGTATTGATATGGAGTTCCTCCACTTTATTTCTAAAAATTTGATCTCGTAATGTTTTATTGAAATTAACCTTTTTTGTTATTGAATCTTACTAGAGTAATACAAAATGATTAAATGTTAAGAAAAAAAACTGTAAGGATATAATATCAAAAAATTGTGTTTCTTTATGTACTAAAAAAAGAATATGAAACTATGTTTCTTTATGATATGGAATTGTTATAAAATATAACTAATTCATGGATGCTTAAAATAATCAAAATTAAAGATCACTTTCTAAGATATAAAAGGTATTATTATCATCATAATAAAATGATATAAATGTATTTATATGAATTAACAATTCATTACAATAATAATAAACAAATTGAATACAAAAATATAATAATAAAAAAAATTAAGAAAGTGAGATTAAATTAAAATATATCATTTTATTTATTATTAAAAGTTATTTATATAGTTAGAATTTGAATATGTATAAAATATAATATAAAGTTGAAGAAA
>CANYLF010997830.1:0-17197 GCA_948193215.1 Bocquillonia castaneifolia | reverse complement strand
TCTAAATTCAACATAACAATTATTTTTAATATAAAATAAACCTAAAAAATTAATTTCTTTATCTAAATTCAAACTAATAATTAATTTTTATCTAAAATCAACCTAAATTATTTTAATTCATTACAATCAAATTAACATACAAATTTAATTCAATTTACCCTAAATTTAATTATAAACATATATATATTTATATAATTCTATTTTAAAAAAAACAGAATATTAATTTTAAAAAATAGAATATAATAATAATAATAATAATAATAATAATAATAATGTTAATTATTATTATTATTATCCCATAAACGCAATAACTAACCTAAAATTCAACAAAAAAATTACAAACAAAATTCACCTAAAAGAAATTTAATTAAATTACTTTTATAAAAATAGAAATTTAATTAACCTAATTAATTTCCCTAAATCTATTTCAAGCATTTAAAAAAATTAATCTAGAATTGTATAAACCTATAACAATATTTAATTAAAAATTAAACTTTTACACACACACGCACACACATGCTATCGGCGCCGTTCGAGGTAGCACGAGGAGGAGAGCTGTTGCTGTCGTCGGCGATGGAGAATGGGAGAGAAATTGGTGGCGGTGATGGAGTACAAAGGAGGTTCGCGACGGCTCTTATGCTTTTGGTGGTCAGTGGCGAGGTTGGAGGTGGTAGCGGCGGAAATGGCTGAGGGAGGGAGAGTGGAGAAATTTTTTTAGAGAGAGATAGAGAGAGAACTGCAGAAACCCTAGAAGATGGGTTTTTCATTTCTTAATAATCGTTAGTTTTCCGTCGCAGATTTGTTACTGTCTGTCTCAAATGTTTTTTCAATTTTAATTATTTTGTCGCTCAAATTTTGAGTTGGATTACAAAATTCAAATGCAAATTTGCGTCAATGTGTCCGACGCAAATTACCAAATATTCGTTGTAGAAATGTGGCGCGAATGGGAAATTTTGGCGCCAGACGCCCCCCATATGTTTGCTACTTATTTTGCGTCAGACACCTCTCCTCCATTGTAAATGTTATCTAATTTTTGTTCCAGTCGCAAATTTACATTGAACTCGTTGCAAATTTATGATATCTGCGACGGCTGGTGAGTTCGTCGTAGATTTTCGTCGCAGATTACGTGTTTTCTTGTAGTGAATATTGTATTATTTATATATTTTAAATTGTAAACGGGGCGGGTAGGGTTAGGAATAGGGCTGTAAATGAACCGAGCTACTCATGAGTAGCTCGGTGTTCGGCTTGGTAATGAGCTCTACTCGAGCTTATTTGTGAGTTAAACGAGCCGAGTTTGAGCTCAATTTTCTGTTTGTTTAGTTAAACAGCTCGATTAGGTGTTCGTAAACTTGTTCATTTAAAAACTCATGAACAAGCTCGTTAACAAACTCGTTAAATGTTCATTTAACATATGTATTTACACTTATTTCAACTAAATGAATAATATTTATAATTTATATATCAATTTTATAAGTAAAAATAAATTTATCAATAGATATATAAATTATAAATATTTTTTAATTATTTAAAATAGTCATTATTGTATTTATAATCATAAATTTTATATTTAAATTATAATTTATATGCATTAAATTGTGAATATCATTTTTTAAAAAAATTCAATAAAAATATTTTAAATTAATATTTATAAAATAAAAAATAAGCTCAATAAAAAGCTCAGTTAGCCTCGTAAAGCTCAATTATTAAATGAGCTCCAAACTTGAGCTTAAGCTCGACTCGTTTAGTAAATGAACCGAGCCCAAATATCCAAAAACTCGGCTCGGCTTGGCTCAATTACAGCCCTAGTTGGGAAATTTTAATTTTATAACGGGGCGGTTAATCCCCTCGGATTTAGAACGAGTCGGGGTATAACTAATTATAGTTCGGGATGGGTATGGGTAAGACAAAATCCGCTCCCGACCTGCCCTATTGCCAATCCCCCGATTCCCTCTGCTAACTAAAAAAATGGTAGTGTTTGGTTGTATGGAATTCAATGACGGATTGTTAAAAAACCATGGAATTTAGTAAAATCAATTGTTTAGTAAGACAAAAATAATGAACAATCCGTATAATTATAAAATCAATGGATTGTTAAAAACCCTCAAAATGAAGGTTTGTGAAATTCCACATATAAAGTGGATTTTCATGAAATCCATCATTTTAATTAATGAGTGAATTTGTAATGTTTAATATATTTACACAAATGCCATTAAATTCCATGGAATTTATTATTATACCAAACACGTAAACCTATTTAAATCCATAGAATTACACCATCATAAAACCTAGGTTTCTAAACTCCATTGATTTTTATAAAATAGATGGATTTCAAAAATGCTCCGTCCAAACAAGGATAAAAAAGAAAATTAATTTCCCGCCAAAATGCTAAGACACTAAAAATAAAGCATCATTTCATGCATCGTCAGTCACTCCAAACCCTAATCCTTCTCTCTCAACTCAATCAGAATCAATTCATCGATTGTGAAATGTAATTCTCTCTTTCTCCTTTCTAATTCTCATTAATTTAATCGTAGATTATAGTAAACTCGAATGTTTTTATTAGAATCTTATTAATTATCATGACATATCCTTGAAATGAGCATAGAGTAACATATGTAATATGGTTGTCCTGAATATGAAAATTTTATTTCCTGATCGTAATTTTTTACCCACCTACATATTGTTAATTGAGGTTTAGTTTTTGTGTTTTTCTATTGTTGTGAATATGTTTGGTAATGAAAATCAGAAAATTGTTCTTTTCATTACAATGAGTTCATCTTCAGGTAATCAAATATATATGTAAATGTCATAAAATGTTTAAAGATACAAAATTTTGTTAAATAATCAGGGTTTTTTTGTAGCAAATAATTACATGTCATAAGGAATTATGATCCTGGCAAGCCTAGCCTGGTGTTAGGGGCATTATGATGGATATGAGAGTTTTAAATTCTAATTTCATAATCTGTAAATGGGAAAAAAATTGACACGAAAAGATTGCATCTTGTTTTCATTTGTATATCAAGGCAAAAGATTTGATCTATTTAGACAATATCATGAATCCTTTTAGCATCCCATATGTTTTTAATGACCGATTTTTTTTTGTTATTGCCTGTGTAGTCATGAAAAGGAGAAAGGGCGGAAAAGGCGAGAAAGAAGCAGATGAAGTTAGCCCTTCAGATGTCCGTTATCCAGGACTTTCACTTGCAGATATCCCCAGTCAAATCCTTGTTGATATCCTACTTAGATTGCCCATGAAGGGGATTATGGCCTGCAAGTGTGCATGCAAGACTTTGCATAATGTAGTCTCTGATCCTGAATTTACAAAGCTTCTTTTTGCTAAACAAGAGGTGTGTCCTATCATTCAAAAATTGGATTCTTCACGCCTGTCAAGAATCCTTTATCTCGTTCAGATAGAACAAGAATAAAATTTCACGGGTAGGTTTTCTTGTAAGATTTGCCGTGGTTACTTTGATCCTAGATGTAGCTGTCACTTCGGCGTCAAACTTGACTCCAAATTAAAGCTTCCTCTGCGCAACCTTCACTTGGTTCTCAATGATAATGATGATGCCAATGCTATGGAGCTCAATTGTGAACCTGTCACCAGGGGCAACTGCTCCATTAAGTTGAGACCCAAAAATCAGAATTATAAGGTTGTCAATTCATGCAATGAATTGCTTTGTCTGTCTGATTCATCGGATAATAATCCAGTTGCGGTTTGCCATCTTGTTACAAGCGAGTTCGTTAACCTTCCAGAAGTTGAAAAGGTTGAATAACCTGACTATGTTCGGTATATTGATTGTGGCTTGGGTTTTAGTCCAACTACCAACCAATATAAAGTGGTAAGAATATTTAAGTAGCCACGGCCTTTTAAGCGAGATCCCATTACTGGAGACTACAACTTTTTTGGTAGGGTCGCTGAAGTACATACACTTGGTACAGGATCCTGGAGACATGTTGGCTTTGCTCCCTGCTCAACATATAAACTAGCATTCACTACTTATTTGAATGGGACTCTTCATTGGTTCTGTCTCGATGAGGAAAAATCAAATATTATACTTTCTTTTGACATTGAAAAAAAATGCTTTCAATCATTTCCATCACCTCCATGGGCCTTTAAACGACGTCCCCTGGATGTCAGGTATAACAGACAGAATATGAGCTTGGGAGTATTGGGAGGATGTCTCTTCATATGTGATTCTTCTCACTTTAATAAAATTCATGTGTGGGTGATGAAGGAAAGGTTTTTTCCGTTCATGGTGATCCATATGATAGATTGGCTAAGGGGTTATACTTACCTATAAAGCACCTGATCGATGAAGCATTACTGATGTTTCATTATTCTGACAGTGCTTTAATTTACTATAAACCAGGAAAAGAAGGGGTAAGGTATTTTAAGATCAAAGGAGCCCAATCAAGTTTTGAAGTGTTTGCTCATACTACAAGCATCATATCTCTCATGGATACTCTAGCAGGTGATAATGTAGAGGTGCTTAGCACTTGGTCAAGGTAAATACAATTTGATATTCCTCCTGCTAGCTAGAACTAATTTCTCATACTGTAAGGACTCTTTTACTTCAGCAAATTGGCATAAATGATAAACCATCAAACTAGAGAGCAAAAATATTGGACATTGATTTAAAAAGCTATGGTATTCCTTACTTTTGGAAAAGAACCTGTGAGTTCTACATATCTATTGTTCAGTGATGAGAAACATACAGTGTCAAACTATTTGAATTAATCGTTTTGTGCAGAAATATCTGAAATAATGTTCTTGAAATTGATTGATTAAATGGTTGTATGTAATTCAATTGATAGTGATATATATGTTCTTAGCAGAAAGTATGTTTTTGTACTAAAGTTGCTTGTTTATTCTTTCCTTGGAGAAATTTTGCATAATATGATTATGGAGTTTTAGATTATTGTTAAATGATCTTACATGAAATGTCACTACTCCTGTGGGGAATACAATGTCTGCAAATATGATGTAAAAATTAAACTGTAATGGAGGTAATTGCCTTCTCTTATGATTGGCAGATCCGCAGATAAGAAAAAACGTTATCACTTATAATCTTATATAATATGTTACCCCTTTATGTTATGATTAAGTAGTTAATAAGTTTTTATGTTCATTTGATTCCTGCTGGTTACTCTTGAAATTTTTTTACTCCGGGTTTACTGATCTGAAAGTGGAGGGAGAGGCTAAAGGCATTTATCTGATAGAAGTCTCTTGGAACCTTGAGCCAGAGTTTGATAGTTCATATGATGATCGAAGAGTGGACAAGCATGTGTGGCAGAGGTAGTAGATGTTTGTCTAGAAGGTACAAAATGGAATTTCAGACATCTGAACAACTTCTTATTGGGAAATGAATTTTGTTCCAACTAATTGCTACCTATGCATGTCCTATAATCTGTTTCTGGTTGCTGTGACTATCTATTTTGGAAACAGTATTGAATGCTTTTTTCATTGCAGTCTAGTTACTTAGTTTTTGTAACTTTTTGTAGCATTTTCCTGTGACATTGCTTTATATATATAGTACTACTTTTCTTGCTCCAGCAGGTGAAATTAGATCCAAGTCTTCCCTTTAACTCTAGAATGAAATTTCTTTTATTGATTAAGATATATAATCTACACTCTGCGTCTTTAATTCTAAGATCTTTCTCAGGTTTTATTACTCTGATCAATTTCATGTTCTTATATGTATGAATGTGTGTTTATTATTGTAACATCCTCAATAAAAATTACATGTATTAGTATTTAATTAGCATCATTAGTATAGTTAATTTTTGTTAATTATGGATCATTAATCATAATCATGTGCATGAGGGGTATATATGTTGATAAGATTAGTTGTGAGGTGGTTTATGGAGTAGATATATTGTTTAGGGTATAATTTATAATTTTCTTAATTTAGGGTTAAAAAGTCAAAGATTGCTTTTTAAATAACCAATGGAAAAAATTTAAATCATATTAATAAAGGAAAATGATTTTAAGGGATAAGGAGGGTTGTTTTAGGTGAGTGGAAGTTGTAGAGATTTTTTTTAGTGTAGAGAGTGTAAAGAAAAGATAAGAAGAGAGAATAGCTTAAAAGAAAAGAAGAAGAAAGGAAAAAGGTATTTGAAGAGGATTTTATTAATTGGTAAGTTTTTCTTTAATTAATTGTTGTTAATTTGTTTTTAATTGGTTTAGTTATGAAGATAATGGTTAGGGTTTGATTAGGAAGTATGTTTTAATGTTTAGTTATGAGTATTCCTATGGTTGAAAGGGTTTTATAGAGGGGTTGTGGTTTCTTTAGCGGAGTATATTAAATAAATATGTATATTTATGATTGTGGATGATATATTTATGTGTTGTATGCTTGATTTGGTTAATAGGAGGTGAGAATTTGAATAGAGATATTGGAAGTTCCTCTCAAGCTTTTAACAAAGGAAAGGAAGTGTAACTTGTAAGTAAATAGCTATTAATACTAATTATATGGCTTACTTGTGTGTTTTAGTTGACTTGATTACTTTCTATTGTGATATGTTCATGATTAGTTGAGTGGAAAATGTTCTTATGATTGGAGAATGTGGATTGGTTGAATGGTAGTGAAATTATTTGTGAATGATTGTGATTTGAGATGGTTATATGAGCAATTGAGTAATTGTGATGGTGTTGTTGAGAAGAAGATTAAACTGTGATGAAATTGATTGTGATTGTTGAGATGGAGTGATTGTTTGATTGATTGTTTGTGTTTGCCTTAGTAATAAGCTTGATTGTCTAAGTGTTTGGTTAGGAATTGGTAACCCAAGTGATGAGATTGAAAGTATGAATTATGATAAACCCCTAGAAAAGTGAAGAGGGGAAATTGATTGATTTGTGAATAGGGAACAAGAGGTTGTGCCAAATGAGAAAGATATGATAATGAAAAAGATGTGCATTGAATGAAATGATAGGGTTATCTTTCCTTTAACCATTCATTTAGATAATTTATCTAATTATCAAGGTTAATTGTAATTGGTGATTTGTTATTTGTGATTGAAGATGCGGTGGATGTTTTAATTAAATTGATGATGCATTATAACCTTTTATGTTTGTGTTGATCGGTATTGGAAATGCTGTGTGTGATAGATTAGTATTAGCGGTTATTTATTTGCTGAGTCCCTAGCTCACCCCTTGGCAATTTTTTTCAGGTTATTGATAGCTTGTTGATTTTGGAAGTCCACGTGCATTAAGCAGTAGAAGTTTTTAAGGTAGTAGAAGTTTTTAAGATTGGCTAGTGGATCAATTATGAGCATGATCTATGCATTTTGGTTTGGATGATTATGAATGTTGATAGTTTTAAGGATGATATATATATATATATATATATATATATATATATATATATATATATATATATAAAATTTGGAATGTTGATGTGCATAAAGTTAATATTGGTATAGTTATTTGTTATATAAGATTTTTAGTATTTCTTTTGGTGTGTTTTATTATGTTTTTAAAGTGTTGAAAAGCTTGTTATAAGTATAGGTTGGTTTTGAGCTTGTGGGGTCTGTTTTTAAAAGAAGGAAGTTGAAAATCCTGTTTTGAAACTTTGAATTTATTCAAAATTTTTGTTTGATGTTTTTGCTTTCACAACGATCATTGCATTATTCACAACGATCGTTGCACTTGTCATAACGACCATTACGCTGCTCGTTGCAAATGTGCGCAGCTCGTGTAACTCTCTGGAATTTGTGAAAAATTTAGCTCCTTCACAACGACCGTGGATTTTTAGCAACGACCGTTGCATATTCACAACGATCGTTGTGATATGTACAATGATCGTTGCACCCTTTTAAAAAATTATTTTTAAAAAAAGAGGATTTAAATTAAGTTAAAAATATTCTTTTATCACTATTTTTATCTATTTTTACTTGTATTTTTGAGGTGTTACAATTATGATAAAGATTTAAGGGTTTTATACATGGTTATTGTAATATAGGATTTTTGGTTATTTGTAGTTTCCTTTGTTTTAGAAATAAAAGGGAAATATATACTTTTCTCTTGTCATGATATTAACAAATACCAAGTTCACGTTTTTGATAGTTGCAATGCAAAAGATGTTATTCTCAATAGACTTCTAAATGTTTAAATACTACAAAGCTTATAGAGAGTTCCACTTAATCTTTAACAAGCATTTAGGTGTTTGAGTTCAACTTAGACTTTATCAATTTATTTAAAGCTTATAGATATAGAAATTTGTAAGCAACTAGTCTTTTATTCACGTGCGTTACACGTGCAAATTACTTATAACACTCGTAATTGATACACATTTTTTTTAATATTTATAATTTTGAATATTTACTTTATTATTAATTTAAAATGTATTATTTGAACGTGATAATTAGATAATTTTTAATCATAATATGGAGAAATTAAAGTTAAAATAAGATAAATAAAATAGATATCAAGTAAAAAAAATCAATTTTAATATTTCTTCGTAGACTGAATTTTTAGTTAGAGTTTGTTCTCTTTAAAATTGGGATGAATGTAATTTATTTTTTTTTTTGTCAAAAAGAGTAGTGTCGTTGGTAATAAACCATGTTTTATTGCACTCCATCCTATTATAATCTACATTTAAATTTGGCTAAAATTTCGTGATTTTATATTATATATCCCTAAATTTTATTTTTAATCTATCGAACCCTCAATTAAAATTTTCAAGACATTTAAATAGTTTTCACCATATTTCAAATGTATGTAATCTTATGTTTTAAATTTTTTTTCAAAAATAAGAACTTTTCTTCATATATTTCTACAGCAACCTTTGTAGATCTCTTTATGCATAGTTATGTATTTTTATGATATATTATTAATAATTTTTGTTTAAAAAAAATTTAAGATTTTCATGATTAAAGAAAAAGGATATATATTAATAAACTTTTAAGAAAAAAAAAACCGACACACTCTTAATTTCAATTTATAGTATATTAATATGAACCGAATTTAGTTTGTTTTGACTTATATTAATTACGAGTGAAAACTGATCGGATTAAATCTGGTTTGAACTGAACAGGCTCAATCTGCCCTATGCTCAATCCTAGATATGAAACAGTATAATATCATTACTTCACTAATAAAAAAATCATAATATAAAAGAAGCCATATATAAAAGAAGACTTTTCATAATTAATGTTTTTATTCACCAATATATTATTCACGCCTACTCAAGATCTAGGAACCCATGGAAATGCAAATGTTTGTTTGTGTTTTTTGGTTTCTAATTGCATGACTGTATTTGCCCGGGGATCTGTATGATTTTTTAACTAAATCATATAATATATGAATTTTTGTATACTTTTTAATTATTATGTTTTTAATATATATATAAATTTAATTATATCATAATATATAATTTTATAATTAATAAATATTATAAAATCCTAATTGGATATGGATTTTATTATTTATTAATAAATATATTCTAATTCTAATTAATTTTATAATTAATGAATATTTTTAAATCATAATTGAGTAAGGATTTTTTTTTTTTTTTTTATAGGCAAACCAAAAAAAAGAGTTTTTCTATTACGTACTAAAAAAGAAATGGTCTATACAGCAAAGAACGAACCAAGCTAAACCACTACTGCAACTAATTTGATCTAGCATAATCTGCACTGCTGGGCTATAACTACACTGCTGGAAACAATATAAAATGGTGGAACAAATTTGCCTATAAATACCTGTTGCTGAGGGGGAATCCTTCTGAAAAATAGCCTTGTTTCTTGGAAGCCATATATAATATTCTGTAACTGACAGTAAAAGTCTTCTAAGCTTGATCAAACTACTACCTTTCAGTCTCAAGCAGCACCAATGCATCAAATTGCTCCAAGACCAGATTCTAAGCGGGATGCAAACCAAAGCCCTGCAAATTTTCTCCAAACCTCCGTACTAACTGGACAAGCAAATAAACAGTGACCAATCGTTCGAAGAGCACATTTATCATCAGATACAACATTCCACTCAAAGAATTTATCCCTGGTTTTGAGTATTTTTCTTCAGGCTAATCAAAGAATAAAACTGCAGCGAGGGAAGTGTCCTTTAAACCAAACAGAAGCATGCCAATTCACTTTAGAAGTAACAGGGTTCAGAAGTTTCCAAGTTGACCTTATAGAAAATTGATGATGACCATTGGATATGATTTTTTATTAATAAATATATTCTAATTTTATAATTAACGAATATTTTTAAATCCTAATTGGATAAGGATTTTAATTTTTATTAATTAATATATTCTAATTCTAATTCATCTTATAATTAATGAATATTTTTAAATCTTAATTGACTAAGGATCTTTTTTTTATTAATTAATATATTCTAATCCTAGTTGATTAAGGAATTTCATATTTATTATTAATTAATTAAAATAATTAATAAATTACTATTTAAATCTTCGTTAAAATTTTTTAACAAGCTAATTGGGCAGTGGCATGGGGTCAATTTACCTGTTTCCGGCTCCCACTTTATATATGTTAAGGATTAAGATTACATCACAAAATGGAGAGAATATTCGTGAAAAATATTGAGAGGGCAGTCATGAAAAGGAGAAAGCTTTCTCATATGGAGTGGAGAAAAGGCAAAAAAGAACCAGGCCTTTTTTCACTTACAGATTTTCCGAGGGAGATCCTTATTCAAATTCTGTTTAGACTTCCGTTTAAGGGAATTGTAATTTGCAAATCCGTATGCAAAACTTTACGTGATATTATCTTGGATCCTGAATTTGCTAAGCTTCAAGATGTATATCCTCTCATTCGATCTTCGAATTATTCGAAACGCCTGTCAAGAATTCTTCATCTTGTTGATCTAGAAAAGGAAGAAAATTTCCTGCGTAAATTTTCATGTCATCGGTGCAACAATGTCAATGGCAATAAACTTAGATGCAATTGCGATGCTAAGATCAAACTCGACTCGAAATTAAAGCTTCCACTACGTAACTTGGAACAGCTGCTCAGTGATGAAGACAATGCTAGTATTTTACTCAATCAGAAATCTGTAACCAAGAAGAACCGTCGCATCAAATTGAAGCCAACGAATCAAAATTATAAGATAGTGAATTCATGCAATGGCTTACTTTGCCTGTCTGAGCCGTCGGATAATGATCCAGTTGTGGTATGTAATCCAGTTACTGGCGAATTCATTAAACTTCCAAAAACTAAGAAGTTGAAACCTTTGAGTGGTTCTATTTTATGTGGTTTGGGTTTTAGTCCAATTACGAGCCAATATAAGGTGATAAAGATCAGTAGGATCCGAAAGTATAGTAATTATCAGGCAACTTTTCGAATGGTGGCTCAATTGCATAGACTTGGTATAAAATCCTGGACAAATATTGACTCTTCTGCTCTTAACTCAATGTATAATGATATAGATTTAATTCCTACTTGAATGGGGCTTGAATGGGGCTCTTCATTGGTTATGTCTTGGTAAGAGCAAACTGGATCTAATTATAGCTTCTTTTGACATTGAAAACGAACGATTCGAATCGTTTGAACCACCTCAAGTACTAAATTTTGATAGTATATATTACAAACCGCAGACGAGCATAGGAGTCTTGGAAGGATGTTTCTGCTTGTGTGCTTTTTCTATTAAAAAAATTGCTGTGTGGATAATGAAAGATTATGGTGTCGCCAATTCTTGGACTGAAATTTACTCCATTGAAAATGGTGGTGATTGGAAAATTCCTTATGGCATATATCAACCCATCCTAAACAAAGGAGTATTGCTTATGTTTAATCATTTTAATAGTGCTCTACTTTATTATGATCCAACAAAAGTTCGATTCAGGTATTTTAAGGTCAAAGTGATCAAATCAAAAAAATTTGAAGTAATTGCTCATACTCCAAGTTTCATCTCTCTGAGGAAGATTTTGAGTAGGAAGAATGTGAAAGTCTTTAGCATCTTTGGAAGGAAAAGTAAATAACATTGTTTAATTACTTAAAATTGTGTGTACTTTTTGATAATTATTGTTATCCCGGTATCCGGAGCTCCATTTGGAGTCTCGGCCGACTAATGCCGGTCGAGAGTTCCATTTAGAAGCACACTCTCCCCGTGAGTTCCCTAAGGAGTAAGGATCGAATTGTCGACCTCTATTATACATTTTTGATAATGTTTTTCTTCTTACTCGATTTATAGGTGTGGTGAGCTGAAATTGCCGGGAGACAGTAAAGTAGTTTCTTTGTTTCTTTGGTGGAAGACATTGAGTAGAAGTGTATATATGCTCCTAGAGAACGGCATGCATATATCAGTTAGTTTGTATATATGCCTTTTGACTTTTTATAGATTTCTTTGATCTGCTCAAGTTAATTATATATATATAATGATTTATAGTTATATATATCTTGTTACTTTTTTGTGAAATTTTGGGACTACATTGGGTTATATAGTTGAAGAATTCTATCTAGATTGAATGCTCACTCTAGTTCCAGTTGAACTTGTCCAATCAGCCAGTTCGGTTCTGTCTGACATGAGTTAAGGAAATATTTAATGCTTATATATATATGTTATCTGTTTTGTGACTAGGTTTTTTCCTTTTTGGCATCGATCACTGATTTACTTTTTTTTCTTTTTTTTGCTTCTTTCTGTGTAGCATTTTCATGAGAAAATGTTTTGATCATGGCATCTCTTCAGTACATTTTCTGCTCCACGTTTTTCTTTTATCATTATGTTTGGAATTATACTAACTACAAAAGTGAAAAACCAACTTTAATTATACTCTATATTGCTATGGTTTGCCTTGCAGGCTTTTGTTTTGTTTATTTATTTGGTGAGTTTTGGACTTTGAAAATTTGTATCTTCTAACTAGATCTTAATTAATTTTTTTTTGATAAGTTAGATCTTAATTAATTAATATGTTCAACCATCGAATCAAGAATTAAAATCCAATCCTTTTCTTTTCCCCTTTTTAATTTGGCCATGAAAGCGAGGTAAATGTTTCTGATAGGCAGCCAATTGGGACTGCTCTCTAATTCTCTATATATGAAAGAAGTACTTGTCAAGCAAAGTTCAATCTGGATATAAATGCATCTATTGTTAAGCTGGGTAACCTCAATGTTTTATCAGTTTAGTTATTTCTATGAATATTTTGAGATGATCATTTGAAAACTTACCTAAATAGCATGGCAGGTTTATTATTAATTCAAGTTAATCCACCATTAGGCCATTTACCAACCATATAAAACTTAAGGATTGGTTATATTTTGGCTTAATAGCCTAATATAGTCTGAACTTTGACCAATTTTTCAAATATAATTCCAACTTTAAATCATGTCAATTAGTTCCTTATACTTTGCGTTTAATGTTAAATATAACCAAATATTGCTATGGTTTGCCTTGCGGGCTTTTCTTTTGTTTATTTATTTAGTTTTTTTAATAAGTTTGGACTTTGAAAATTTGTATCTTCTAACTAGATCTTAATTAATTAATATGTTCAACCATCGAATCAAGAACAATAATTGTTAATCTCCCAAATTGGGACATCCCAATGAGGGTATTTATGTAATTCACAACTAAAAATGTTAGTGTATCCCAAATTGATGTTCAATTAATATGTATTGAAAAAATCAACAAGTTTAAATTAAAGACAAAGATACCCCTATTGGGATGTCCCAATCTGGGACGTTAATCATTATCCAATCAAGAATTAAAACCCAATCCTTTTCTTTTTCCCTTTTTAATTTGGCCATGAAAGCTAGGTAAATGTCCCTGATAGCCACTTGCAGCCAATTGGAACTGCTCTATAAATATGAAAGAAGTACTTGTGAAGCAAAGTTTAATCAAGATATAAATCCATCTGTTTTTTTTTTTTTTTTGATAAGTTATAAATGCATCTGTTAGTTAATTTCTATGAATATTTTGAGATGATCGTTTGAAAACTTACCTAAATAGCATGAAAATCGACAAGATTTATTACTAATTCAAGTTAATCCACCATTAGGCTATGTACCAACCATATATAACTTAAGGATTGGGTTATACAGTAAAAACTTGATAAAATAATATCGTTGGGATAAAAAAAAATTTATAAAAATTATTAATTTTTTGAATAGTATTTTAGTATATTTACCTAAATTGGGATCGAGAAAAATTATTATTTAATCGAGGTTATTAATTTATCGAATATTAATTAACCGATATTTTATTTTTCAATTACATTATAATTTAGGATAGAAAATTTCATTTTACATATTTGGAATTTAAAATTCAATTCTTAAAATTTTTTATTTGATTTTTAACTTTATTTTTTTATAATAGGGGAAAGATCGATTTAAACGCTACAAGAAAATAGGTAATCTGCGACGGCCATAACCGTTGCAAAAAACTGAACTTCCGTCGCAGAACACAATCTGCCACCGATTCTGCGACTGACAATGTCCGTCTTTAAAAATTTTGACGCAGATATTCTGCGATGGAATAATTGTGTCTCTTGCAGATTCTGCTATGACAGTTTGCGACGAATGCTTGTTTGGTTGCAAATTCCAAGAATGTGGACGATGATCTGCGACGAAATCTACGACGGAAGTTTCGTTGCTGAAAAACTGTGACGAAGTTGTCCGTCGCAAAATCCTTGACAGATTAAAAAAAAATTAATGATAAAAAGAGCCGAGCAAAAGTGATGCTTTCATCGACAAAGGCGTCTGAGGGAATAAATCTTGTGGGTTCTGCAAAGGTTGTTTTAAATGATGTTGTGTGGAACCCGGCAGTTGAAAGACAAGCCAAAAGCCATGCCTACCGCCTTGGCAAGAAAAAAGTTGTGTACATTAATTTACATTTCTATTATTAGGAACAAAGGAACACGTTTGGATGTGCTAAAGGTCCCTACTATTCTTATTTTAGATGAAGATCACACTCCTAGGAATGAGAACACATATACTTGACGCAGAAGTATATATATCAGTATTCTCATTTCTTGAAAAATCTAGTTTGTTTCTTATTATTATAATGAGAACTATGGAAAACAAATCAGCTAATCTTTCCTTTCAATAGTCTCCAATCACTATAAGTGGTAGCAAGAACAACTGGTGGTAAAGCAATTCGAGACCGAAAGTGAATGAGGGAGGTTTTTGACTTAACTTCACAAACAAAAACATGGTGTGCATATCAGTGGTTGGAGGGAATTTGCGCAGACAAATAAGTTGAAAATTGGTGATGTTTGTGTCGTTGAACTGATTGATCGGACCAACTTTTAATCAGTTCAAAGGCACAAACATCACTAAATTTTAAATTATTTTTCTGCGCAAATTCCCTCCAGCCACTGATGTTTACCATGTTTTTTTTTGTGAAGATAAGTCAAAAACCTTTCCCATTCATTTTCGGTCTCGAATTGCTTCACTACCAGCTGTTCTTGCTACCGGTTATTGTGATTTGAGACGGTTGAAGGGAAAGATTGGTTCTTTAACTGATTTTTTTTCTATAGTTCTCATTATAATAATATGAGACAAACTAGATTTTCCAAGAAATGAGAATACTGATATACTTCTACGTCAAGTATATCTGTGTTCTCATTCCTGGGAGAGTGACATTCATCTAAAATAAGAATAGTAGGGACCTTTAGTACATCCAAACTTGTTCCTTTGTTCTTAATGCTAGAGATGTAAATGTACACAACTTTTTCCTGTCCAACACGGTAAGCACGGCTTATGGCTTGTCTTTCAACTGCTGGATTCCACACAGCATCATGTAAAACAAACTTTGTAGAACCCACAATATTTATCCCCTCAGACGCCTTTGTCGATGGAAGAATCACTTTTACTTCGCTCTTTTTATCATTAATTTTTTTAGTCTGCGATGGATTCTAAGATGGACAACTCCGTCGTAGATATTCCATGATGAAATTTACCGTCGCAGATTATGTCGCAGATCATTGTCCACATTCTTGGAATTTGCAACCAAAAGGAACATTCATCACAAATTTCGTTGCAGAATCTGCGAGGGACTCTATTATTCCATTACATAATATTTACGTCAAGATTTTTACAGACGGCCGTTGCCCGTCGCAGAATTGGTCACAAATTTTATTCTGCGATGGACTTTCAGTTTCTGTGATGGTTGTGGTCATCACAAATTACCTATTTTCTTATAGTGGATCCATTTTGGATGCAAATTTACCAAGATAGTCCTTGGTATTGAGAATGTAACACTTACAACCAAATACTCTAAAATATGAAATATTGGGTGTTTTACTATTCCATAACTCATATAGGGTTTTGTTCAAAATAGGTCTTTTGGAAACACGATTTAAAATGTTACATGATGTGTTGATAGCCTCCGCCTAAAAGAAGGTTGGTAAATCATACTCATTAAGCATAGTTCAACCCATCTCAATCAATGTACGATTTTTCCTTTCTACAACACCATTTTGTTAGGAGTTCTTGGACATGAAAAGTTATGTGAAATACCTCTTTTGGAACAAAAATTTTCAAAAGCTTCATTTTTAAATTCTTTTCCATGATCACTTCTCAAAGCAGTTATGAAATAGCCTTTTTCATTTTGAACACATTTTGCAAAACATTTAAAAGTTTCAAAAGCATCACTCTTATTAGTAAGGAATGCAACCCAAGTAAATATAGAGTAGTCATCAACACTGACGTAGGTGTAGTGTTTTCCACTCAAGCTATCTACTTGTAAAGGTCCAACCAAATCCATATGAAGTAATTCAAGTGGTCTAGAAGTGCTTACTTGGTTCTTTGGTTTGAAGGAGGATTTGACTTGTTTTCCCTTTTAACAAGCTTCACATATCTTGTCCTTGGAGTATTTTATCTTTGGTAGGTCTCTCACAAGCTCCCCCTTGCTTAGGCTTTCAATTAAATCCATGCTAGCATGCCCAAGTCTTCTATGCCAATATTTCTAATAGACATAAGACACTTCACATTTTAGTTAGCAAGAGAGTGCAGGTCAATTGTGTAGATATTACTAGATGTTTTGCCTTTGAATACAACATTATCATCCAATGATTTGGAGACTAAGCATGTATTTGTGTCAAAAATTACTTTATACCCATTATCACATAATTGGCTTACATTAAGTAGGTTATGCTTTAAACCATTGACAAGAAACACATTTTGAATGCAAGTTGAAAAGTGATTACCTATGGTGCCAATACCAATTACCTTACCCTTGGCATTGTCACCAAATGTGACGGATCCACCATTCTTCTTCTCAAGTTTAAAGAAGAGCTTTCTATCA
>CANYLF010997806.1:0-13331 GCA_948193215.1 Bocquillonia castaneifolia | reverse complement strand
GTGGCCTATAATTTGTTGTTTGAGCAACTTGGGCAGTAGGTGCAACTACCTCCTTCAGTGGTTGATCAGCAATAAGATTGGCTTCCTTGCTAAGAAGAAGACCACATAAATCATTGTACGACACTACATCGAATCGATTCTCAAGGGACCTAACAAAAGGTCGATAGGCTGAGCCAAGGCCATTCACCACAACATGAACTAAATCCTCTTCAAAAACTATGCTTTTCAAGGCAAGGAGCTGATCATACATTACTTTGGCTCTCTGTGTGTATGTAGTGATAGATTTAGACTCATCTTTCTACAATTTAAAAAATTTGGATTTAATTGTTCTAACCTGTGCCTTAGAACCCGAAGCATAGATAGATGTTAATTTGTTCCACGCATCAAAAGCCGAGGGTGACCCAACGACTTATGAAATAAACCCTTCAGACATGGAGTTGACAATCCAACTAAGCACGAGCTGATCTTATCGAAACTAGGCAATATAATCAGGATTTTGTGCACCATTAACTTCTTTCAGAGGCGCAGGATGGCTGCCATCAATGAACTTTGCAAGGTCATAATAGTTGAGAAGAGGTAAGAGTTGAGATTGCCAGGGTAGAAATTTTGTAGAATTGAGTTTTAATGGAAGAGTATGTGCCACACTCGGTAAAGATGGAAGGGAAGCAGCTGTGGATCCATTAGACTGGGAGGAAACACTTGAAGAAGAACTCAACATCGTGAAATAATGAGTAGAAAAAAAATTGGGTTATCAGACCACGTAGGGCTCTGATACCATGTAAATGTGAATGGCACAATAATTCCAACAGCTTGTTATTTCAGTATAACTGGTATATATAGTACACAATACAATGAATATAATATATCACAAATAGGACTGTGAGCTATCTAACAGAATACAAGATAGATTAGGACTTTAAGAAAAAGTATCCTTATCAATGTGATCTATATATCAAGTGAAACTTACACTTTCTATCTCCTGATCGAAAAAAAATCCTCTGCTTCTTATGCCACACAGCAGACGACGAGGAGTTGTGCATAAAATACCCAAAACAAATCTAATAAATCTTTAAATAACATTATTAGGAATTTAATTATAAACCAAATTATTATATATATCAATGGCATCATCTTCAGAATTCAGGCATCCCCATCCCCATAAAACTTAGCTTATTCAACTCTCGATATTGATTCCTCTATGGCATCACCCAACTCGATAAAAATTCTGGATGTCCATCAAGTTCCACCAGCCTCAAAATCACCTGAATCAGCCAAGAAACTGAGTGTAGCTCTAAGCTTTTTAGACATATTTTGGTTAAAATTCCCACCAATTGAACGTATCTTTTATGTTCAACTCAAACACTCGCCCCATTATTTCTTTAATCTAGTGATATTACCTAAACTCAAAAACTCCCTTTCTCTCACTTTCCTCCACTTCCTACATGTTGTCGGCCATGTTGTTTGGCCGGCAGACTCTCCTAAACCCATAATCCTCTACACTCTGAATGATGGGGTTGCTCTTACTGTGGCAGAATCTGAGGCTGACTTGGATCATCTTCAAAGTGATAAAATGATTGATGCTGTTGAGTCAAAATGTTATATCCCTGAGTTGAACATATTTGAATCTACATCATCTATAATATCTCTACAAATCACTATGTTTCCAAATAAAGGGTTCACTATTGGCTACACCATCAACCATGCAGTTCTTGATGGTAAAAGCATCACCATGTTTATGAAAACCTGGTCTTATATATGTAAACATGATTCTCCATCTTTACCTCATGAATTAGCTCCATTTCACAATTGAAACATTGTTTTTAAGTCAATGGGCAGCTTTAACTAAATAGACTAGAAGCTTAAACGTTCTACCCTCAAAAGCAGCAGCCACCGACATAGTTCGATCAATATTACATTTAACCGGAGAAAATATAAACATACTAAGAAACAAGGTGTTGTCAGAATTGAAAAGCCCAGTTCCTCTATCTGCTTTTGTGCTTACTTGCGATTATGTATCTATTTTCAAGGTGAAAGCAAGAGGAGGAGACGGAAATAGAAAGGTTCCATTCGTATTTACTGCAAATTACAGGAGCCATATCGATCCTCAGGTGCCAACAAATTACTTCGGCAATTGTGTTGCACCTCATGACTTCACTACAGATGCAAGGGATTTTATGCAGGAAAATGGGGTGTCTGTTATAGCAGAGAGGATAAATGGAATCATAAAGGGGCTTGAGAAGGGACCTATTCAAGGTTTAGAGAGTCTTCTATCAAAAATCAAGAGCAATTTAGAAGGAGTGCAAGGGATAAGTGTGGTTGGATCTCCGATGTTTGATGTCTACTTTTGCGATTTGGGATGGGGAAAGCTGAAGAAAGTGGAGATAACTTCCAATGACAGGACTGGAGTTATTATGTTGAATGCGAGTAGAGATGGAAATGGAGGAGTTGAGATTGGTTTGGCTTTGCCAGGGCATGAAATGGAAGCCTTTTCTTTTGTGTTTTCTAATGCCCTCAAAGATGTTTGATTAAACTAATTCTGAAACTCATTTTTCTATAAAAACAATAAGATTTTTTTTAAGTAAAATTCATTGATTAATTTATTATCATTCATGATCAAATAATTATTGTTACTTTGGCAAAAAGTTTCTAGCTCCACTTCCTGTGGATTCAATGTATAATTATTGTTACTTTGGCAAACCTGGTATGCATTATTGGTTTCAGATAGTTGGGTCACATTGTCAATCAAATCCTAAAATTTCCCTATGAAAAAAAATTCCAAGAATTTAATATTCATTGTTCTCTTTTTTCACTTTTTGAGTATTTTTTTAATTCATCAAATATTTTAATTATTAAATTAATTTGATAAACTCCTAAAATTATATTAACAAATCAAAACAAAATAATATTGTTATTCTTTTTTTTTGTTAGTTAGTAGTTTTTCACTTATTATATATATTTTTGTTATAGAATACTTTGGGTATTTGGAATTACTTTTTAAGAGCACTAAAATATAAATTGAGATAACAACACACTAACGAGCTCTTATTTACTTATAACTGCCATATAACATTGCACCTTTCTCTTTGATACTTTGATAGAATGGATTCTCAGTATCATCGTAAAAGATGCAAGTTTTAGGTTCAACAAGTATTAAATTTGTTTATTTTTCAAGCCTTTAAGGATTTTGTTTATATGTATTCTATAATTTTAATTTGTTTAAGGAAAGTTTCTATTTATTAGGAAAGAAAAACTACCAAGCACTCTTCTATTTTCTAACTACAAATTTAACAATTTTAATTTGATTTTTAATTATAAAATTTAGAAGATGATGAAAGTACATACTAAGATGATGAAAGTACATCCTATCTTTAAATTAGTTAAAATTAATAAAAAGAAAAGATGCTGAGCTAATTGAGAATAAAAATTTCGACAAAAATTAATAAATGTAGTTGTAAATTATCGCATAAATATGAAAATTTCTATAAAAAAAACTAACTAAAATTAAAATATAACAATTAATGAGTCAAATGATCACTAAAAAAATTAAAAATTAGGCAAAAGGTCCAAATAAGCCCTTGTATTATTTGTCAGAGAGCGAATAGACCCTTCAATTATTTTTTTGTTACTTAAGCCCTTAAATTTTACAAGTCAGTTCATTTAAGTCAAACTTTAAAAATTGGTTCATTTAAAACCTTAAACTTTATAAATTGATTTATTTACTTCAAATTAAATGTACGGATGACTAAATAAAAGTTAAAAAAATATATGAATTGATGGAGCTAACTGGACAGTGTTGGGCTTGATATGGGTTGTGATATAGTCTGGTAGGTGTGTAGCTGTCGTGGTAACTGCTCGTGCCGGCCCAGGGGGCTTGGGTTGTGTCGGCTTTCTTGGGTTGATCTTGCACAAGTAGAAAATGGTCGGATGGAACAAGTTTCCCAGGTCTGACTCCGACGCTTAAGTTAGTTGAGGGTATTCAATGTAGTAATTAATGAGCTGAAAGTTGGAATCCTTTACCTGTACAATCTTTGGGTATTTATAGAGTTCTTGTGTGTGACGTGTCACCTTGGGGACTTGCCAGGTGTCTTAGCAAAGCTATAAGAGTGTTTAGTGTGGCTTGCTTTTGGGCTTTTGTTGGGCTCTTAAGCCTACTCCTTCACTATTCCCCCCCCCCCCCCCCCCAAGAGAAAACGGTATAGGTAGACATTTATATCTTTAGGTGTGGTGACAAATGTGGGTGGGAGTGGACAAGTGTTCAAAATTGGTATAAAAAGACGAGAATGGTGTTGATTTCAAGGTGCTGGGTGGGGTTAGGTTGGGCTATTTTGGTCCTATCGATATGCTTAAATACTAGAGAGGAGGTTTGCATTTTTCTCACTTTGGCATTTTCTCCTAGATTTGGTTTTTCTTTGTAGCGGCAAAAATTGTTTGACCGCTTCGTGCATTATTTTATGGCCCGTATCAAACGTACGGCAAAACCTGTGCGTCCTGCTTATATCGACCCTAGAATACTCTCTGTCTCAAAATGAACACTTAGAAATGCCTCGCTACTCCTGATGACTTGGAAAGTTGGAGTCGCATTTATCATATTCCTGACGGCTTCATCTTGTGTTGTCCCAGGAATGATGTTTCCGCTCTGGTGAGTTCTTGGCTGATAAAGATAGTTTTTTTTTTTATCATGAGCAGCTTTAGTCTGGTTTGTGGTTTCCGCTTCCTTACATTGTCTCATCTTTTTGCCAAGATTTCTTAGTCCCTTTGTCCCAAGTGCATCCAAATGCGATCTGTTTGTTATTAGAGCTCCAAGAACTGTTTTCGGAGTAAAAAGAGCTTCTGACCACTGACCGTCTTCTTCACCATTACTACCCTACTCGTTGCGGCTCCAGTGCTTTTGTTCTACTAAAGCCTAGGTGCTTCTCTTTCACCAGCTTAGAATCTGATATTAGAACTTCTTAGAGGGGGAGGTATGCCTACGTTGAGCATGAGGACTTCAATGATTTGCCTAAGTAATGGAAAGCCACGCTTCCTGACTGTCACGCCGACAGTCCTACACCTCATGAGCTTGTATTGTACAACAAGATTAAAGAGACTTTTTGGTAGAGGAAGTGTTCTGCCAAAGAGTTAATGCGAGCGCTTATCCGTCAGGAGGAGAGTGCCTCAGAGATTTCTAGACAGCCCAGGCTAGCTTTAAGCTAGGACCTAGTTTGGGTTGCCTACCTCCTTCGTGACGGTAATAAAATATCTGATCTTTTTGATCTGGGTGTGGTGAAGGGTTTAATGCAGTATCCTCAATTTCAATCCTTTTAAGGATCCTTAGCTCTAGCTGGTGGTTCTTTGTCGGGCGATGTTCATCATGTTGATAGCTCCTTAGATTGGCTTGATGGGTGGTTGTCTGCTTCTAGCCGGAAAGAGTCACCTCGGCCTTCTTCATTGGAGAAAAATAAGCCTTCGTCCGACACACTGAAAGAAAGAGTGGAGGTTGCAGATGTTTGTAGTTCTGGTGGTCCTAAAAAGATGAATCTGCCTCTTACTATTTCTATTAACCCATCTAAAAAGATGGGTTCGCCTCCTACCACTACTCCTGGGCTTACTGCTGGAAGAGTTACTGAAGTTAGTTCCCTTTGTCCTCCTGTCGTTTTAACTATGACAGCTACTGCTAGAATGACCCGTATCAGCCGTGTGTCATCCGCATAAATAGATCTCAAAAGGAAAAGAACGGTAGTGGCTGGCAGTTCCGGGAAGAGGTTGCCGCCTGAAGTGACAAGGGAGGATGAAGATGACTTTATTCAACTTCCCCTAGGCAATAATTATTGGGACCCTTATGTCGGTAATGAAATGATGCACTTCATATCACAGTGTTGCGGTCCCAGTCGTTGGCAGGAAGATTATACGCCAGACACTTTATTTCGTGGCATCATTAATCACAAGCTGGAGGAGATGGAAGGCGTTTTGATGCTAGACAGTTGTCACCGCCGGGCCTATCGTAAATTCGTTGTGTTATATGGGGAGAAAATCGAGCTGGGGAGGCAGCTCTCGGAACTTCAAGCCCACTTACAGGTGGCTAATGCTGCTTTGCCTAGCCTCGAGAAGATCCAGGCTGAGAATGAGGAGCTGAAGAAACGGTTAGCTGCTACTCAAAAAGAAGTGGATGACTCAAAATGTCGGCTTGCCCCTATTATTGACGGTCTGGAGGTGGCAGTGATATCTGATGCGGGTGTTTGCCCGCCTCAACCTATTGTTATGGGGCCCCGAGCCTCGCCGCATCAAATTGAGCTTGTACGTGTCCGTCAAGAGACCGAGGAATACAAGGCCAAACTTGCTCGAGATAACGGACAGCTAATAGATGAAAGCTTGTCAGTGTATGGTAAGCGGCTAGAGGACCTTTGTCAGGCTAAGTTTCCAGACGGTGATTTTTCTTTTTTCTCGGAGTTAGATAAGCTATCCGTAATCTAGGAGTGTGGTGAAAAGATCGTGAGGCGGAATCAAAAATAATTTTCATGAAATTATGTATGCCTTTAATACATTCAATAATAAAAATTTATTTATTTACGTGTTTTGGGTGTTCTGGTTTTTCCCTCCTTTTTGTATTCCTAACCTTTGAGCTATTCATGCCATTCCACTTGCCTCCTTGACGTGGCGCAATTCTATCTCTGAGGTAGTTGTAAAGTTTTCCCTTTAGCACGTTCTCCCATTACAGCATTAAATGCAGTGGGCGATTTTACTATAATACCCTCTCACTCCTTTAGAAGTTGAAACATTAGTGTGGGTTTTTTGGGGTAGGGGAGTAGTATATATATTGACATTGTGTTGGTAACTTTTCTTTACTTTTGTGATTTTTACTTTTGAAGTGGTTTCTTCCGCCTCAATTAAAGATCATTACTTGTCATTGCTCCTTCCCACATTTCTCTTATTTGGTAAGTCTTCATGGCTGAGAGTGAGTCTAGGGGTTATTCTAGGTCTTCAGGTAGTGGCGGCCGTCGTGGTGGTCCGTCTGAGTCTTTGCCAGTTGAGAGAGCTGGCAACTTTCAGGACTTAACTCTTGTCTGTTGCTTCTGCTGCAAATGTCACGGCCACAGAAGGAGGCGGTTTGGCTACCAAGACGGGTGAAGCTGTGGCATTACAAGATACCAGGAATACATCTATGGCACCTCGAGAGCCCGATACTGACTTTGGGGTAGTTTCTCTTGTGGATGAGGATCTAGTTGCCGATGTCGGTCCTCCGACAGAATCTTTCACCCAATATAGGAGCTGTATCGATGGGGTTGAGCTAAAAACCCATGGATGCTGCTTTTCTGCCGACTTTGAGTTGCTCACCCTAAGTGACCGTTGCTCATATTTGGACACTTATGAGCATGGGTGGCAGTTGTGGTTGTGGAACAATTGGAAGGCGGCCTTCGTTTTCCTTTAGACCAGATTTTTGTTGATCTATGCACTACATACAAATTTCCTATCTGTTAGCTGCACCCTAATTCTATTCGTCAGATATGTGTCCTCTCCGAAGTTCTTCGTAGAGTCGATTTCACGCTGACTCTTGGCCGTCTCCTGTCATTTTTATCGTGAATAAAAAGTTGGCGATCTCCCTGTTTGTGCTCTTAACGGCCAGAACTCTCCGGGCCTTCATTGGCAAGCTTCCGGAATCTATAAAAACTCTAGGTCCAAACTTTTTTCGAGTGAAACATTCAACTCTGGGGAGTTTACCTTCAAGTTGGAACTTTATGGATTCATCATCTTTCGCCAAGCTTTCACCCGTGCCCGACAAATCGTCTCTTGAAGAGAAATTTACACAGAAGCTATTGGAGGAGATCGCCACCACTGCTGGTACTAGGTTGAATGCCAAGTACTTTGTCAGGTCCTACCTGAGAAGTCGTAAGGAGGGTCGCTTTGATGGCTTGACCTCCAACTTAATTGATCATGGTTGGTCTTTTGGGTTACTGTGGGCGAGGTTTTCTAGTTCTTTTTTTTTTGTTTTTGCTAACTTTGCATGTTACTGCTATCTCTGTCTTTCTTTTGTAACGGTAACAGCCATGGATTTCAGCTTTTTAAAGGATTTGATGAGCGAAGTTGATGCCGCCAAGTCAGTCAGGCAGGAGGAGGAGACGTCTGACAATTGTGATCTTCCACGTGATGATGTCGTGACCTCACGAGCCCCTGTGGATATCGATAAAATAAAGGGAAGGGATCAAGCCAGAGAGCAGCCTGTGAAGAAGAGGAGAAAATGAGGGAAAGACTGGGAGAAAAGCGTGCAGTCTCCTAGTAAGGAGGATCAGCAGTCGTCTGGAGCTATCGAGCTTTCAGATAGTGGGTTTTATCTTTATGTTACTGAGTGGGTGAGTCTCCCAGTTGGTCCATTGATGTCTGTCAGGCTTCACATTCATGACTACTTCAGGAAACTTCCTGGTGGGTATTTTCTTGCAATTGATTTTTATCATTCATTTCTATGTTTTATTTAATCATCGTTTGCTTTTTGGATAATGGGCTTCTGGATTCGATGAAAGGGCCTCAAGACTATGCCGAAACGATGGGTGCTCTTCATAACCTGATGAACGTATCTCATATCCACTTCCAGAGGGCATATGATGACCTATTGTTATGGGAAGAAGAGGCTCAATGATCTTTAAAAAGTCACAATGATCAAATAAGGTGCCTGAAAAAGGATCTGCATGAAGCCCGAGACAAGCTGGAATCCCTAGAGGCTGAGAAAAAGGGCTTGCCATTCAAGCGCAAGATCTTTGGGAGAAGCATAATCATTCTGAGAGTTCCCTTACTAATGAGAGGAAATACTGTTCAGAGACTACTCAAGATGCCATAGCTTGTATCCAGGCGCAAGGAAATAAGATCTGGGAGCTTGGAAAAATGATGGCTCTGGGTTTGACTCAAGCTATGATGAAGGTAAAGAGCCATTATTTGCAAAGGCTTCCAGGCCAACCCGCCAACGCTGCTGACTTCTTAGACGTGCAATTTGCTCAACTTATAGATCGTATAACTATCGATCTTGAAGCTGCTAAGAAAAAGGCTTTGGCGTCAGGTGAACTTTCTATTTAGCTTCCTTCTTAGCGTAAGTGTTCCCTTCCGTCCACTCCTTCTGCCCATACAAAGGAAGCTCCTCAATCTTGATGCCTTGGCTACAATATTTTTTGAGTGATCAATTATCACGTCAATAGCGCCATCTCGAATAGCCTTAGCTACAACACTCTTGACGTGATTAATTGTCACGTCAATAGCACCATCTCGAATTGCCTTGGCTACAATACTCTCCGCATCTGTGGCGTTTTGGGTGCATTAGTGTGATCAATCGTTGTGTCAACTTATTTTGCTTTGACATTATCAATGGTGTCCCCATTTCTGGGCAAGACAGCTTCCTTATCCTGGATCTTAACTGTTTTGTCTTGGATTTTAGCGACTTTGGATGCCGGCAGCTGTCCAGGATATTAGCAATTGTCTTGGATTTTGGTGACTATCTTGGATTTTAGCGACTGTCTTTTTGTAACTGGTTACGGGGATTCACCTTTACTTGTCTTGTAGTTAGTTGTTTACTTTCTTGGCTAACTCATATTGTAATTTTGATAGAGGAATACTATTTATATATTGCAATTTCTTCAACATTTCTTTTATATTATCAAGAGCGACTTTCTTATTTTTGCCTTCTGTTTTTATAACATATGCCGACTACGTTCCGACTGATATACAATGTTACATTTTTGTTTTGTATCGACTAATTTTGTGCCAGTAGAAATCCCTTAAATTGTCTCGTTTATTTCAAGATGGGCAATGTTTCCGCTTAGAGGTTTTGTGCTTCTTGAGGGTTAGTTATTGTCCGTTGCAGACTCACTCGACTTGAGATGGGTAAGGTTCCCATTAGAGAGGTTTTGGGCCTCTTAAGGGCTAAGTTATAGTCCATTTCAGACTCACTTGCCTTTAGACGAGTAAGGTTCCCATTAAAGAGGTTTTGGGCCTCTTAGGGGCTAAGTTGTTGTCCATTTCAGACTCACTTGCCTTGAGATGGGTAAGGTTCTCGTTAGAGAGGTTTTGGGCCTCTTAGGGGCTAAGTTATTGTCCATTTCAGACTCACTTGCCTTGAGACGGGTAAGGTTCCCGTTAGAGAGGTTTTGGGCCTCTTAGGGGCTAAGTTATTGTCCAATTCAGACTCACTTACCTTTAGACGGATAAGGTTCCCATTAGAGAGGTTTTGGGCCTCTTAGGGGCTAAGTTATTGTCCATTTTAGACTCACTTGCCTTCAGATGGGTAAGGTTCCCATTAGAGATGCTTAAGCAGTAGAGAGACATTTATTGAAAAAGTGCTATTTCATTGTGAAATACCAAGAGGGGGGGGGGGGGGGTGAATTGGTGCAGAATTAAAAATTTTAGAGAGAAAGAAGATAAAGTAGAATGAACACACAAGGATTTATAGTGGTTCGGACCCAACTTGTCCTACGTCCACTCTCCCAAAGACCTCTTTGCGGTTCCACTAACTACAATAGTGAAATAAGGGATTTCAAGGCTATCCCAAACCTTTACAATGAGTTTTACCCAAGGCTAACTCACAAACCCTAGTGTTTCCAAGAGGCTAACACCAAACCTTTACAATGAGTTTTACAAATGGCTAATTCACAACGAACCCTAGTGTTTCCCAACTCACAAAGAATTGACACTAGTACAATGGATAACTAATTCACTTAACCCAAGCAACAAATGCTCTCAAGTTCTAGCTACCCAAAACCAAACAACCAAATAATTACAAATGATTGAAAAATAATTTTACAAGAGTTTGGCTATCAAAGGAATTAATGCTCTTCTTGAAGAACATTTATGATGGGTATTTATAGCCAAAATACCCAAAACTAGTTGTTAGAAACAATACCAAGTGTGTCTCTAACAGCTATTTGCTTTTTCAATAAAAGCACTGAAAACTGTCAGGTCGCAGGCGCTATTCCATTAGTCACGGGGGCGATCTGTCTAATGGCTAGTTTTTCAGAGACTCCATTGAATGTCACGGGGGTGACATCTCTAACTGCGGGCGCAAAATCACTGGACAGGGGATGCCTTTGAGAAGCGGCTAGATGCCTTGATGAGTGGCTCTCTGTTTGATCGAACCGTAGGTGCGAAGAAGATACCTTTTTTGAGAGAGCGGCTTGATTGCTTTAGAGCGACTTCTTCTTTTGATCAAACCGTGGGGCAATTTAGTGGTGTCATTGAGTAGCGGCTTGATTTCATTTTAGGAGCGACTTCTCTCTGATTAAATCACAGGGGCGATTTAGTCCATCGCGGGCGCGACCTTGAACCTTCAGAAATGGGCTCTCTGTTTCTCAAATCGTGGGTGCGATTTGGGATGTCACGGGCGTGGCTCTATGTGTACAGAAGCCTTCTAAATTTTCACCAAAAAAGTCTGGGCGCGATTTCCATTTCGCGGGCAAACTTTGTTGCTGGTCGCGGGGGCGATCTCCTCATTACGGGCGCGATATATAGCCGCGGGTGCGGATCCCCTTATCATGGGCGCGGTTTGCTGGAGTCATTCAAAACTAGCTTGATTGAAAACCTACACACTTAGGAACTTTGTTAGACAAAGATAAAGGGTTATTAAACTCAAAATAAGATTGATTGATGCCACTAGAGCCAACAATCTCCCCCTTTTTGAGTTTGACAACCAAAAAACAAAGAATCATTTTCTAAGTTCAAAAACTTAAAGACAAAGGAGTTAAGTGTGCGAGTTGATGGAGTTGCTTCCCTTCAACTTGTGCCAGGTTTTTGAAAAACATAAAACAAGGAGATTTCTCCCCCTTTGTCAACTCAAAAAGGCAAAATATAAAATATAGGAGGAACGAAAATAGATATAGAAAATTCATTCATTAAGAAAATGGATACAAAAGATAAAATATGAGAATGCATGAGTGGAATGCAATGGACATAGGACACTAAGGCTAAGTTCAGAAGTCATCATAGTCACAAGGATCCATCTCAAGCTTGGTATGAATGGCTTTAAGGTCTTGATGGAGAGATGCTAAGTCTTCATCTTGATCATCCAAGCAGACTTCTATCTTCTTGTTGAATACCTCTTGGGCACCAAGCTTGTCCTCTAACCTCTTGAGAGAGGCTATAATCTCCATGAGGGGGTTTGAGGAGGTGGCTTCTTGTCTCAAATCCCTAATTTCAATAGGGGGAATAGGAATAGGCTCACCATGGGGGATTCCTTCCCCTCCTCTCCAGATCCAGCTCTAGACACTTCCTCTCTTGCCTTCCATTCTCTTTCTTTTTGTCTAGCCGCCCTTTCCTCTCTTACTTTATCTCCCCTTTCCTTCAACCTAGCTTCCCTTTCTTCATCCGTGACACCACCCAAGTAAATATAGATGCAATTTTCTTGCTTTCTCACTATCTTGACTTTTTGGATGAAATAGTCAAGGTCCATAATCCCCAAGTCTACTGAAAACCCATGAGAGAGAGGGTAGGCTTGCGGTTTGGAGCAGTCAAAAGAAAGAAAGTAGGCAATGTGTGTAACGAAGGAACCAACAATTATAGCACCGGTCTTGGCATGTTGGATGTGAAGAAGGTGGTCTATGAAGAAGAAGGCGGCTTGGATAGGCTCTTCCTTTATAGCGCAATGGAGGAAAAGAAGGTTTTTTTGTGATATTTTGTCATTGCCTTCTTTCTTGGCAAAAATAGAATTCACAATAGCCTCGTGAAGAATAAATATAGGAAGAGTATTTAGTCTTTTGGCTTGAGAGTGAAAAGCTCTAAACCTGGGGGTACAAGCAATCTCCCTCCAAAAATCTTGGATTTCCACTGAAGAGTCATTGAAGGTTACTATGCCGGTTGGAGAGAATCCAAAACACTCATCCATTTGTTGTTTCGTCATGGTAACCTTCTTTCCAAAAAGCTTGAAGCTCATTCCATAAAAACCCAAATCACCTCCTAGCCGCTTATTTACCATCAATGTAGAGAGAAACTCATAGGTCAAATTTTTGTAACCAGGGTAGAGCGGCCTGACAAACTTGAGAAAGGACAGATTTCTGAGAAGTCCAAGTACCTCCTCTCTAACCCCAAGCATTCCAATGGAGGTAGCACCAAAGGTCCTAGTCTCCGAGAACTCCCTACCCATCAAGGTTCTACACCTCACTTTTTTATCAATTGAGAGAGTCTCAAACATAGCCTCAATGGGATTCCCATTCGCAGCTTGTCTCTGAGGTTCAGGTTGAGGTGGAGGAGCAGGAGCAGGAGTAGTGCCAGATTCTTGAATGATAATGCCGGTTCTATGCCTTTTTGGATGAGGAGCAGATGGTTCTTGTGCCTTTCCTTTACCCTTTTGGCTCCTAGTTAGTCTTTTGTCCATTATGATGAATGTG
>CANYLF010997739.1:0-11836 GCA_948193215.1 Bocquillonia castaneifolia | reverse complement strand
CACTTTTATCCTTATAATAAATATGAAAGAGAATATTATATCACCACTATTTATGTAATTAATAAGGGTATAAGAGTCTTTCTCATAGTGTATTAATTATTTTCTTAATTTGTGTGTTTTGTGTAATGGCGACAGGTATTTTGGACCGGAGGTAGTACTACTTATTTCGAGGTTTTGTGTGATTTCATCTCGCTAATAACTAAAATTTGATTTTAATTTCATATTTTAGTATTTTAATTTAATTTTTTCAATTATAACATATATTTAATATTATTTTTACTTTTGAAACGAAATTAAATTTAATATTGAAAATTTATTATGACAGTGTTAACATTATTATTTGACAATTATTTCAAAAAAAATCATTATGTGACAATAAGTTTTTGGTAACATTAATCTAAATTTTAAATTTAATTTTCATCGATATGTTGTAAAAGAACTTAATATTATAAAATAAATGCTAAAATTGAAATTTTCCTAAAATTGAAAAAAATTCTAAAGTTTGGGTATTATTTAGTAACTAAACCATTTTATTATTTTTATTTATTTAGAAAAATAATAGAATAGGGAGAGTGATATGTAAAATATTCCAAAACTTTGATTTTGTAATTGGACCTAGTAAAAATGTCACCATTCAGCAGTAGGAAATTTTAGACATGAGACCAAAAGTACATGCTCATAGTGACATGTATAAAATGTGTCGAAACTTGCACATAAATTTGTCATCAAATGTAGATAAACATTAACCAATATGAGAATCATGGAATTGTAGTGTGTCCCAACACGTACGATGTGCAAATATTGGTGGTTGAAACTTGAAAGTTGAAATGATATTATACATGACTAAGAGTTATATATATATAATATATTTTTCTCACGACCCAAACTCAAGATACATGATTGGCGCTAGTGAACGGGAAAGCTATATGCTATTGAAATCCGTAGCAAGCCTTTAAACCGTAATACCGACAAATATAAATAAAATATACCACTCTCAGTATATATAAAACACTCCACAAATATCTAGTATACCGAGCTGGAATCTTACATATCACACCACTCACAATATATCAATATAATAATCATTATTACATAACATAATACTTATATAATAAATATCGGCACACAATATTTATATTCAAACTCAAAGCCAAGCCAAAATTCTACTGCAGCTCTAGATTGAAAACCACACAATATTGAAAATAAAACATACGTCAAGTGGTCGGTGAAGTAGGAATCTTGCGTAAGGACTCAACGTATGAGGTCTGATAGAATCCTGAAAAAAATGGGTTGAGGGGAGTTTGACCTCACTGAGTGAATCAATCGCATATTTATGAAATGCAACCTAATCCGCATACAGTCACACAATATATAATTTAAAACAATAGTAGAATATACACACAGTCATTCACATGTATGCCACATATAATTCAAACAAGTAGAAGAATCGAGGTAGAATACTTAATAGACTTCTACCCCCCAAGTAGCCTTTAGGATCACTTGATCCACACGTTTCACTTTATCCAATGTATTCCATCTTGCACTCGAGACACCCCTCGTCAAGCACGCCACCTCATATATATATATATATATATATATATATATATATATATAAGGATCGGCGCCTGAGACACCCCT
This sequence comes from Bocquillonia castaneifolia, assembly GCA_948193215.1. Lineage (NCBI taxonomy): Eukaryota > Viridiplantae > Streptophyta > Magnoliopsida > Malpighiales > Euphorbiaceae > Bocquillonia > Bocquillonia castaneifolia. The sequence goes on along the minus strand of CANYLF010997739.1, from coordinate 10,198 downwards.
CATCGAGCACGGCCCGTCCTTTATTTCCAAGTTAGTAGACATACCTAACTCATGTGTGCACACAGCCTGCTAACTCCTGTGTGCACACAGCCTGATGACACCTCCCAGGTAGCTCGTTCCACAACACGGAATCACATATGCACTTCCATTCCATTCCATTCATCATACTTACATAGCATATATATATATATATATATATATATATATATATATATATATATATATATAATATGATATTTTAATGCACACATAATTATATTATTATTTATGCATGATATCTACATGATTTAATATAAATTATAAATATTAATTAAATAACTATATTAATTATTGATAATAGTATATATAAAATATTTACATGCATTCTACGAGAAATATCATAAATATGAAATTAACTCACAGGTGGAATAGGCGCATCCGTGAGCTCTTGAAGTACTCAGTCTCTCTGATTATCTACAAAATATATAAACAATAACAGAGACTTGGAATAATGAATAAATCCTAATTCCTTAGAAATTCTAGAATTCTATATAAACGCATCGTATATACATCGGCTTAACTCTAACGATAATCGTAACTAATATTTCTAACGTCTAAACCCGATGACACGTTTTACGAGAAAGTTCTACCGAAATTTCGGCAACATTTTCTCTGTAAATCGGATATCTCTCCATCGTAGTAGAGCCCTATTCTGCAAACAAACACACTTCTATATTCACCACCACATACTGGGCCTACCAAATTACCTGGATTTATCATCACAAACTTTACAGCAATAATAAATAATGTTTTATTTATTATTTTTATATTGAACTTATCACACCATTAAATATATCAAAATATACTCATTTAATTTCCATCAATATCAATTAATATATTTTATATTAATCCAATATATCTACCATCTTAATTCGGTTTACGGTACAATTAATTATTCGACCGGTCTATCTTACTCAATTAAATACCAATTTGATCTCAATATAACTTATTTAACATCCTAATAACATATTTAAAGCCTAAACATATAAATTAGATGCTTAACACGTATTTTTGGGGACTTCCACACACCGTGTTATAACTTCCGAGATTTTTAATTAAAAATCTACACATTATTTGCCTATCTAGTCTTTATAAAAGTTGTCTAAAATAATTTATAATATTTTTTAAAAATAATTTGGGGGCTCTCCGGAGTGAGGCCCACAACCACCGTAGACGGCGGCGCGTGGGGCCGACTCCCTGCTGTCTGTAGTGGCCGGTTGGCCACCAAACTTATCCAGCAGGAGCGAAAATCCTCCCAGAAGCCCTCTAGCAACCTTCACATGTTCACCAACAAAACAGGCTTGTTGAGGTCACGGTCAACTGCTCCTAAAGGTTTTGAGGGCCGATCTACACAAATTTGGCCTTAATGTGGCCAAACAATGGCCGGAGAAGCTGGTACCACGACAACCAAAGATCATCGATCTTCAAAGCTTTGATTCATCTTCCACAGTCCATGGCAGCCTCCGATTTTGGTGTCTACTTATTGGTCTCGTCGAGCTCTATAATTTAGACTCTTGAATCATTGAAAAAGGTGACCGGACGGTGATGAACGGACAAGAAAACCGATAGGTGCTACAGTGGTAGTTTGAGAGAAAACTGGGTACTGTAGCGGTATATAATTTTTGAAGTTTTTATGCGAATGGGTCCCTGGCTGCTGATGGGGAGATTAAAACTGAAGTTTTGTGTTTTCAGCTAGGTCCTTTTTCTCAATTACTTCTTAATCCGAACTCAAATTGATCTCAAATTTTAAACACGGCTTCATATAATATTTTAACACTTTCATGTAGAAAATTAGATTAAAATAACATCCCAAACTACCATTTTTAATTTTCAAAGATTAAATCCGTTTAATTTAATCTGGGACTAATTAATTAAGTTCTGAAAAAATAAATTTAATTCCGAACTCAATTAATTAATCCCGAATTAAAATAAATTACTCCAGATAAAATAAATGGTGATAATCATGAGTATTGCAATTTTATCAAGTTAACTACTTAACTTACACCCAAAATTACATATTTTATGAATAAAATAAAGTTAAGATATTTGAGAAAACTAAATTATATTCAAAAAATTTAATTGTAGAATATAAAAATAAATAAAATCAATAAATTTTATTATTTACTTATTTTAATAAACCTACTAATATTTTAAAAATGTTAACTAACATTTTATAATAATTATTTTTGATAAATCATCTCTTTCCATAATTAAATTGATAGTCAAAATTATTTTTTTTTCTGTTTTAAATATTTGGTTCATGAAAATAAATTTAATGAATGTATACATACTTTTCCTCTTACTCAAAATCGCTCCCTAGGTTTTAATTTTTTATTTTCAAAAACACAATTAAATTTCATATCTTTATACAATTATTTATAAAAACTTTGATTGTTATGCAGAAAGTTATACTCTTTAATCTTATTTTATTTAGATTAATAGAATCATAATATAAGATAAGGAAAGAATGGCTATTGAAAACAAAACCTAATTTTAAAACATTATAAAAAAATCCTCTCAACAATGGACCCTAACCTAACCCCAAATCAAACCCTAAACACAATCCCAACCCAAACACTATCCAACCCGTAGCCTTAATCAATCCTTTACCCAATATCCTGACACCCATCAACATGTTGATCGTGCTGTGGAATCTTCTTCTTCAGTAAGAGTTACTCATCAAAAGGTTTTTTACTTCGAAAATTACCCTGAACACATGTAATGTAAGTAATTTGTATCAAACACTTGAGACGTATGGTTTGCATGGTAAGATCACTTTGGCAAGGAAGTTTAACTCAAAGAATCTTAGGTTCGGTTTCTTTAGGCCATCTTTTGAAACTGGGATGATGAATGTCATAAATAATCAATATGATTTATATTGAAAATTAGAGAATGAGAGCTTTCTTGGTTAGGTTTCCTGATGTGAAAGGCTTTCCAGTTCAAAGGAATTTGATGCATAACCCTAATACACATTTCCAAGCCCTCCTGGCCAGTTGAATCGCTACCGCGATATTGAAGATCGCTCCCGCGACCTTGAGGCAGACTTCAAGGATAAACTAGCCATTAGACTGCTTTTTGAATTGCATGGCCATGACCACCAAAATCGTCCCTGCGACTTGACACAGTGCAAAGTATTAAATACACTTGTTACTAGTTATTAAAGACATAACTCCATTTGTATCTAACAACTAGTTTTGGGTATTTTAACTATAAATACCCATCATAAATGTCTTCAAAGTAAGACACACATTCTTTGATAGCTTAAACTCTTGAAATTTATTTTCTCAAAGTTCTTTGTAATTAATTCTTTGTGAATTAATTATGTGTGGGTAGATAAGTCTCTTAAGAGATCAATTGGGATTGATTGCTTGGATTGAGAGTATCGATTATCTTATACAAGTGTCAATCTTGTGAGATTGTGTTTGGTGTTAGCCTTAGTAAACACTAAATTTGTGAGTTAACCTTGTAAAACTTTTGTAAAGGTTTGGTGTGAGCCTTGCAAACACTAAGTTGTGAGTGAACTTGTGAAAACTCTCTTGTATATCCTCGGTGGATTAGTGGAACCTCAAAGTGTATCTTTGTTAAAGTGCACGTAGGAAATTGGTTGTCCGCACCACTATAAATCCTTTGTCTCCATTCTTGTGATTTTTAAAATTTTTAATTCTGCATCAATTTACCCCCTCTTGGGTATTTCAAATATTTCTAATTCCAAATCATATTAATAATATTATAAATTTAGTTTAGTCAAACAATATATGAAAATAAGACACACGATACAGTAGAATAGGGTGATAATAGTCCACATCACCAAAGGCTAGAAAATGTAAGCACGCTACCAAACAGATATATTGATCTTCTCCATCTCAGTATCAATACAAATGTTCTAATGCAATTAATAATGTAAATGATGCGTGGAGCAAAACTACACATGATGTCGTGATCGTCCACACGGCGGGCCCGGATGACAGATAACATATATAATTGAACACATGTATCCGTTTGAAAACTAGACACACACACTATAATTGAACACATGTATCCGTTTGAAAACTAGACACACACACACACACACACGATCAGATAATATAGCAGTCCAAACAGTTAACAAATATATGATATATAGCCATTTCAGTAATCAATCAGATGTTCAAGTCCAATTAAATAATTAAATTGGACAACGGATCAGAATACACAGACACACGATCAGATAAATAGTAGTCCAAACAGTTAACAAATATATGATATATAGTAATTTCAATAATCAATCAGATATTCAAGTCCAATTAAATAATTAAATTGGATAACGGATCAAAATATATGTATAATAAACATATTTCAAAAAAAGTAATCTTAAATAATAAAAGGACTGCACAGTTCAGTTAGAAAGCAAACGAATAACATATGGAAAGACACTAAAGGTTTGTTCCTAGAAACCTAACACTCTAACATGTAAGAGTGTTATTAAATTATTTAATTCTAGTAGTAGCGAATTAAATATAATTTATAAATTCAGAAATTAAATTATTGCCAATAGAATTCAGATAAAAAAAGCTTAAAAATAAAAATACAATAATTTACTACAACTATATATATATATATATATATATATATATATATATATAAACATGAACACATTTTATGTAAATATTTTACGAAAAGAAATATAGTAAAACGACACAAAACATGTCGTGTACTAGAATTACAACTTATCTGAATAACAGAGCAAATAAAGTCCAAGTGGTATCGAATAGATCACACAGCCGGTGGGTATCAAAAGTTCCTACAAATAGCAAGTATAATCAATTCTAGGAGATAAAATGATAAGATTTCTAACTATTACTGTCTAATCAAGAAACTGATAAATTTAAGGGACCTAAATAATTTTATCATTTAGCTAAATGTCAAGGTACAGACCAATGGGGTCTTGGCTCAGTGGCAAAGCCACTTGACAAGGAAGTCACAATCAAAGGAGGTCTCGAGTTCGAGTCTCACCCCGTTGGGAGAATGTTGGAGCTTCTCTCGACCTGAGATTAGTCTGGACAACCCTAAAATGGGGTCTAGGATACTCCGGAGAGTGTATGTACTCCACCTACCAAAAAAAAATGTTAAGGTACAGAAAATACAGTAAATAAATTTTAAAATATCTATAGTAGTTTTAAATGTGTATCAAAAGAACCTGTTAAAACCACTGATAAATAGTTCAAAAATTAAAGTTGAATTAATAGACAAGGAAGAATAAGAAAATAATAAAATAAAAGGAAACTATTATTGTGAAAATTTAACAAGAGTCACGATCATCAAAGCCAATTATAGATCCAAATTAAAATTTCTCTACAACTGATGGTCACCACTACTTAATTAACTAATATAAAATATCATTATAGTTAATTAACCAAAATAAGAGAGAAGTAGTTCTGTTGTATTTGAAAGTATAGATTCTTGGGACTAAGAAATATAGGCATATGTAATGTAAATATAATAATATAAGAAAATAAGAATAAGAAAACAGAAAGAAAATGACGAAGTTGTAAACAAATCAACCAGTGAAATTTCTTTTGCATGGATGGTATAAAAACGGATAACTTGTGTATATTAAAACAAAGACTTGGCCATTAATATGTTTGTAACTAACGATATAGCTATAAACACATGAATATATTAAAAAAAACGATCAAATGATTGGTTTAGTGAAGCATACCTTTGTTGTGGTCCTTACTAATTAATGGACCTACATGTCTTATATTTAAAAAAAAAAGAGAAAGAAAGTAAAAAAAAAAAATTGGGAGTAAAAAAAAATTTGGCTTGTGGTGGGAGAAAGTAGGCACCAAATTTTTTGTTGAAATTTTTGTCAATTTGTTAAAGGCATTTGCACGATAAATAGGACAACATTGGCCATTTGAAATGGTACCAAAAAACATTCATAAATTAACAACACACAACACTAAGAGAGCTGTGAGGTGTGTGTGAGCTTAAAATCCAAGAAAATTGTAAGGGTTAGAGGGTTTGAGTAAAATTCTAGGGGTACCCTCTGGGTATTTTCTTGTGTTTTGGGTGTGAGAAAAATATTGTATTTTATATTTTGTGGTTGTAATAATTTTTCACATAGTGAATATTTTTCTTGGTTGTCTTTTTGACAATGGTCGTGGTTTTTCTCCGGTTTTGGAGTTTTCCACGTAAATCTTTGTTTTGTTATTTTCTCTGTGGTTGTTTGACTATTTTTTATTATTTTTATTAAAGGTGGTCTGTGGGGCTAATAGGGAAATTTTTTCCCAACAACTGGTATCAGAGCCTTATTGGGGTATTAATATCTACTTATTATATGCTCTGTGATTGCCACCAAGGTGGACCCTCCACATCAGAAAAATAAGTTTGATTATTATTTACTCTATTTTTTAAAAAGCCTACAAGTACCTTTGGTGCGGTGGAGTTTTAATGTGTGTTTTACACTAAAATAAAAGCACAGAAAAAAATGTCAGCAACGAAATTTGATGTTGAGAAGTTTGATGGAAAAATTAATTTTGCCTTATGGCAAGTGCAAGTCAAGGATTTGTTAATCTAGTCTGGATTGTACAAAGCCTTGAAGGGAAAGCTAATCCCTTTGACTAGCAGAAAAGATTCAGAAGTGTTCGGTGATAAAAATGGAGACCTAGGAAAGTCCACGATGAGCGATGAAAACTGTGAGGAGCTAAATATGAAAACAGCCAATCAAATTTTTCTCAGTTTAGCAAAGAATGTTCTTGCTAATATGGTTGGACTGTCTATAACAAATGAGATCTGGGATAAACTTGAAAATTTGTACCAGTTATTGAGTGTTTCAAATAGGCTTTATTTGAAGGAGAAATTTTATAAATTGCAGATGGAGGAATCTGAGTGTCTTGAATGGAATTATTTTTGAATTGGAGACTCTCAGAGTTAAAATAGACGAGGAGGATAAAGCCATGCGACTCATCTTGTCTCTTCCACCGTTCTACAAACATATGTAGCCCATTTTAATGTATGCGAAAGAAACTGTAGTATACTCTAAGGTGACGAGTAAATTAATTCCTGAAGAAAAAAGAATGAATGCAGAAAGCAGACCTTCAAAAACTTTAGTGTTTGCTGTTTGTGAGCATGGGAAGAAGAAGAAAAACCCTGTGAAGAAAATAGTATGCTGGGGATATGGTCAAACTGGCCACGTAAAGAAGAACTGCAGGAAAGGTGGAGTTGGTTCGGCCAATAGCTTTACAGAAGAAGATGATGTTACTAATATTGTCTCCCTGGAAGAAGGAGATAGTGAATTTCATTAAAGAAAAATGCATGCCCTCATGGCATGATTGCTACCACTGGAGAAGCCATGAAAGAGGACATATGATTGGTAGCATGTCTATGGATTTGCACACGAGTATTGGATGATGATTATGCAAGGTGTGTGGTGGAAAACAAGAATGTTGATGGCTAATAAACTTCTGGAAAATCAGCATGAAAGTTACATCATAATTTATTAGCAAATTTCTCGACATGAGCCGAGGTAAAATTCTTGAAATTGGTGTTAGTTCCAAGTGGATAGACTTTTTATGGTGGAGTATGATAATTCTTTTTTAAGAATTATGATTGTCGATATTAGACAATTTTTTTAATAGCAGGTGATTTTTTCTTTTAAATATGGTGAAGATTGTTGTAGGTCCCTTACTAATTAATGGGGCCCATATGTCTTTTATTTTAAAAAAAAGGAGAAAGAAAGTCAAAAGAATTCGGCTTGTGGTGGGAGGAAGTAGGCACCGAGTTTTTTGTTGAAAATTTTATCAAATTGTTAAAGGCATTTGCACTATAAATAGGCCAACATTGGCCATTTGAAATGGTATCAAAAAACATCCGTAAATTAACAACACACAACACTAAGAGAGCTGTGAGGTGTGGGTGTGCGGGTAAGTTTAAAATCCAGGGAAATTGTGAGGGTTAGAGGGTTTGGGTAAAATTCTTGGGGTACCCTCTAGGTATTTTCTTGGGTTTTGAGTGTGAGAAAAATATTGTATTTTATATTTTGTGGTTGTAATAATTTTTCACATAGTGAATATTTTTCTCGGTTGTCTTTTTGACAACGGCCGTGGTTTTTCTCTAGTTTTGGAGTTTTTCACATAAATCATTGTCTTGTTAATTTCTTTGTGGTTATTTGACTATTTTTATTAATTTTTATTAAAAGTAATCTGTGGGTTAATAGGGGAATTTTTCCCTCCAACCTTAATACGAAATAAAAATATAGATGACCAGAAGGAACTCAATCAATGATTCGGCCAATAAAATTCTCTGTGATTATTATAGGAGATGATCAGTACAAATAAAAATAAAATCCGACTAGTTGAAGAATAATAGTAATCGAAAAGTAAATTGATTAAATTAGATGGATAACATTCATCAAAAAAAAAAAAAAAATAGATGGATAACATACTCATGAAATACATGAGAAGGAAACCATAGTCAGAAATTTTTTTTATCCTAGTATAAATTTATTTATTTTTTAGATAGAACAAAACCTTAAAAAGAAACGCTGAGTGTTTTCAAAAAAATAAAATAAAATAAAATAACACTTTGAAGGATATACCAAAAATAAAGAGTAATATTTGGAAGATAAATGTTTTTAAAATTCAAAATTTTATCAGATAACTACTATTTTTTAATTTAACTAAAATATTAAAAGGTAGGAAGATCAATAAATTTAAAAATAATAATAATAACAACAAGAAATATTAATACTACCTCCGTTCAGGGACGGACGCACATTGGTACCAAGGGGGTCTATAGACCCCCCTTAAAAAATTTTACTAGACCCCTAGACTTTTTATATATGTATCGTATATTTCTTCAATTCCCTACATAAGTATTTCAATCCAATTATAAATATTTCATGCATCTAATTTTTCATCTAAATTGTCTACAATAAATTTAGATTGTATATATGTATCTCATTATAGTACAGAAAATGTGGTAAGTATCTAAATCATCTTGTATAATTATTGTAACCGAACATTTTGTATGTTAAATTAAATGTAATGCTTTAAACCTTTCAATTGTTAAATTTATCTAAAAACACATTCTATTTATCATTTGAATTTTTTAACTGGAATTTCAAATGCAATTTAAATTCTGGTTTTAAATTTTATAAACCAAACAAATTCTACAGGAACTAAATTAATTATAATTTCTTATTTAACCAAAATCACATATCTTATTTTTGTTCTTATTTTATTTCATTTCTATTTTTTTCCAATTCCGAAGTGTCTATTAAATGACACCGCTAAAGTTAAGATAAAAATTTTAATTTGGAACCCCCTAAATAAAATTTCTGTATCCGTCACTGCCTCAATTCCATAAAACTTGCTTAATTTGAGCCATTTTTTATGTACAAAAAAAGTTGCTAAGTTTCAATATTTGGCACTTAGTTTTTCATATTTGCCCTTATTAATGGCATTTCTGAAAATTTCAATGCTTTTTTTTCTTATTCTAATTAAAGAGTAAAATTGAAAAAACACAAGACATTTATTATATTTTCTTAATTTTATGAAATTGTCAAATTTAGCAACTTTTGTGGGAGGGATGTAGTATTTATTAAAACAATACGGGTATTACATAGGGTTGTTGGCTTGTTGCTTTTCGTTTCTATTGTGCTAAATTCTATTCCACTCCACTATGTTATTTTCCTAAAAGAGAGAGAGGATGCAGAATAAGAGCAACGTTTAGATGTAACCTTCTTTTTTTTTTTTTTTTTTTTTTTCTGGATATTGGTTTTCAAGAATTTTCCTTTGTTTTTTTTCATTTTAGTTCGTTTTCTAATTTTGTAAAAAAAATTTATATTTTCTACAGAAATTCTAAAAGAAAAATTGAAGTTGAAATCTAAAAAAAACATAAAGAGTGTTTAAAGTTATTCAAATATTGATTGAGATGTCTAGAAGATTTTTAAAAATTAGGTGGCCGAGATTTTTTTAACAAAACTTCACATGTCAATGGATGTTTTTTTTCCCCCAACTAGGGTGCTGAACATAAGTGCTGTGTTTGGAAATTTGATGGGGATTTTCCGTGCGATACTATACGTATGAATGTTTTTGAATAGTTAGCACATGAAGATATGTTCTCCATACAACATGAGCATAAGTTTATAAGTGGATATAGTACAAGATAAGTAATA
>CANYLF010997433.1:0-12746 GCA_948193215.1 Bocquillonia castaneifolia | reverse complement strand
TATTTTTAGTTATTAATCAATAATTTAAATAATTAATTAGTCAAAATTAAAGTATAATTTGATCTATAAAATTTATATATTTCTAAATTCATCTAAAACTTTTTTTAAAAAACATTAGTTAATTTTTTACTTAATTTAATTCTATTAGTGTAATATTATGTGATAACATATTTTAAATTAATTTACACTATTTTTTATTTATTTTAAATAAAATCTTGGATGGATATTAAAATATATAAAATTTATAGATCAAATTGTGCTTTAATTTTGACAAATTAATTCATTTAATTGTTGATTAATAGTTAAAAATACTTAAAAAGGGGTTTTTAGTATAATTATTTCAAAACATAGGAGAGTAATAGTATAATATTAAAAATATATGGAGCTAAGTGTATAATATACTAAAACTCGATCAAGGGGGTTGGAGTATTCTACCCTATTTTTTTTATCAAATACAATTAACAAGTCATACAAAAGATTATACAAAGTCGACAAAAATTTTCTCTGAAGACAAAATAAGACTGTTATTTTGTGTAACAATTTCAAAAATTTATAATAGATTTTTGTTTGATGGGAAGATGTTTTCAGAGGCAGGTCATGTATACAGTTACATGCCTTGCGGTTTTATGTAAGTAACTTGCGCTTGGGAACCTACGTCAAGTAAGGAGTATAATGCAGCTCATATATATGTTGATTAATATAATATAAGTTTTTTTTTTATTCTTGGATTAATTAATGTCTCACATTTCAATATTATTCATCTTTTTAAATGTTTGTGTGGGCAAAAGCTACGTCTTAACTTTTAACGTCATTTCCTAGAGCATCAAACTTTATAATATACTATCTATTATAACTGGCTACATCACCATTCCTTAATTAATACTTAATGATCATTACGATAGTAAGCATTAATTCCATAGAGAATCAATAAATGTTAACATCCCAAATTGGGATATCCCAGTAATTGTATTTATGTAACTACAGAATTTAAAATGTATGTATTATTAATTTCAAATTAATTAAAATGCATTGAAAAACCAAAACTGGATGACACTTTTACCCCTATTGGGATGTCTCAAACTGGGACGATAATCAATGTCCATAGAGAATTGCTTAAGTCCTCGTCATCAAATTAATTAAATTATTCTAGATTTAACTTTGGAGTTACAACAGGGATAAAAAAAATCTCTTAAAATTGAAACTTAATTTATATAACATTTTTGATACGTTCTTTGCGAAACAAATGTAAAAACATATGAGCAAATATTTTTTTCCAATTTTTTTTTGTAAAAGTTGCTATTTATAATTTTTGTAAATTAAAATAATTAGTTTTAATGACAAGACTACTAAATCATGAAAAAAAATGAAAACTATTTCAAGTTTTTTGGAAATTTACATGATTATTTGTTAAATCAAAAAACTTACAAAAATTAATAAAATATGCATTCCATAATTAAATATTATACTCTACATAAAATGAATTATTTTCAAAAAAAATCCAATCAATTTATGAAGATAAAAATATTTTCTTCGCAACTTTTTATGTTTTGTTCATAATCAAAATAGAGTTAAATTATTTTAAAATAAAATAATGGTAGAATTCATTTTTTTTATTGGACCTTAATACGAATCACTACTTTAGGCCCAAAAGGTCCAAGAGGCCCATTGCATGCTAGGCTCACGTTAGCCCATTTACCTATCCTGACACCTTGAATCCTAAGTCAAAGGGGACTCTCATCACAAGGGGGTTCCTAATCCTAGGGGGACTCTGACTCACTACAGTAAAGGAGAACTCCTAAGCCTACTAGGACAAGGATTCATAGGCTTAAGGGGATTGCTTCAACCACTATATAAACCCCTGCCATCCAGGGGATTAAGTATCATTTTCTCATTCTAATACATTCATAACTCTCAAGAGAAAGTCTCTAACTTAAGCATCGGAGTCAGACCCCGAGGACCACCCCAAGTCTGCCATTGTTTTGCAGGTCCCGGTGACGTAGAACAACTTAGGTGACATTCAGGTAAGGGGAGCGTCTTGAACGTTTCATTGGTGCGATGAGCGTGGACTGTTTTTAATTCAAAAGGCAGTTCATCATGATGAATAACGACCCTCCCTATGGTTTACCTCCTAGTTTCTTTGGTCCAGGAGGACTTCTGGCGTGGATGCCACAACCACCCCGAACTACTCAGGGGACTCCCCCCACTCAACAACCACTTAGATTTCTAGTTCCCACTGCTACTCAAACTCCTCAACGTACTTTAACTCTTAGAATTCAGAATCCTCAAACTCTAAGATTTCCACCAATACCATCGGGAACTCATCCCATCAAACTAGATCCATCGGCAACCTCCATGACACTACTGGTTCCACCAGCTCCATTAAGGCCTCCTGGAGCAGATTTTAATGTTTCCTATTTACCCCCTCCACCTGTTTATCACCCAGGACCTACCTTTGTTCCAAATCAAGGAATTCTCATTCCCCCACCAAATAATGACATTCCCCCTCCGCCAGGAGTGCAAGATCGGACTAATATGGCCATACTCCAAGGGCACCATGAATATGTTCCCCAATTTATCCCACCTGCTGCACCTCAAGGGGACGATTTTGATGGCATAAGGAGGGGAGTAGAGAATGAGCTGGATGATGCATCTTCTAATCCTACTAACACAAGAGGAAAGGAGGGGAGTAGCATGATTAGTGCGGCTAATGTAGCCAGAATTTTGGACGAAGCATGTCAGAAGTTTGATGACATAATCCAGGACACTAAAGGTTGGATAGAAACAAGGGACAAACAACCTAAAAAGAAAATCAAGAAGAAAACGCAGAAAGCCGCCCCCTCAGTCCTAGAGATCAAGGATAAAGGGCCCAAAAGGGGAGAAGAGCAGTTAGAAAGGGCAATAGCACAAAGGGTGGAACAGGAGGAAGACGAAAAGGAAAAAATAGAAAAACAAGTCAGGGAAGTCATTGGCAGATGGGCATGCAAGATTTCAACCCTGGGTTCAATTTAAAGAATGAGTCGCCCTTGGCTCAACACATTCTAGATAAGCTTCTACCCAAAGGGTTTAAGTTCCCCACACTAGACGTTTATTCTGGAAAATCTAATCCTGCAAGTCACGTCTATAAATTTCAGACATCTATAAGTGTCCAAACCAATGAAGACTACATATGGTGCAAATTCTTCCATACCACCTTGCAGGGGAATGGTGCTAATTAGTACAAAACACTACCCCCTCATTCTATACACTCCTTCAGGCAACTCGCCATAGCATTCAGGTAGAGATTTGCGGCCTCCATCCAACAGAAAAAGGTGTCAGCAGACATATTTTCCATACAACAAAGGGAAGGTGAACCCTTAAGAAAATACATAGGGCGGTTCAACGATGAGATCGCCAAGATAGAAGATTTGAATCAAGGTGTAGCCTACTCTGCTATGCCCCATAGTACAACTAACAAAGATTTTAGAAGGGAACTATTAGCCAAGGCTTCTAACAATGTGGAGGCTCTAATGGCACTCACCAACACGGCCATAAGAGTAGATGATGGTCAACATTATCTGAAGAAAATGAAAGAATATAAAAGGGAACTTTCCCCAAGAGGAGATAGGCGATCTCCTAAAAGAAACAGAAACTCAGGCGGTAGTAATGGGGTCTAAAAGTTCTAATCTCTCCAAATACACACCCCTTAATGCATCCAGAGAGCAAATCTTTATGCATATCAAAGACAATGAGGAGAAGATCGAATGGCCAAGGAGGATGAGTTCCTACATAGCTGAAAGAAGGGACAATAACAAGTACTGCCAGTTTCATAAATATATAGGCCATGATACAGAGCAATGCAATCACTTGAAAAAGGAGATTGAAAAGCTCATTCAAGTTGGGTCTCTTAGGCGATTTGTCAAAAGGGACGATCATGATAGACCCGCCTATGATAGAGATGAGCGAAAGACATGATGGAGAGCTAAAGAGGTGGGATAACAGGCAAGAAGAAAGGATAAGAGATCAAAGAGGCGACAGAGAAGATTATAGAGGGAATGAAAGAAGACAAGAAAGGAGGCGAGACCATAGAGATGATGAAAATAGTGATGAAGTTGAAGGCGATCGAAAGGCTAGAGGGGGCCTGTTAAACACATATAAGTAATCGATGGAGGAATTACAGGAGGTGACAGTTCCACCAAAAGAAAAAGGTCAGCTAGGTCTGTCTATTCTATCAAGTCAAAAGCAGTTCCAGCAGAATAGATTGGAACAGTGCAAATCTCAGCAGCAGACAAAGGAGCAACTGTATCCCTCTATGAAGACGCTTTAGTAGTCAAAGCCCTAATTCATGATTGCATGGTCCATAATATACTAGTGGACACAGGGAGTTCAGTGAATCTCCTCACTTTGAAAGTATTTGATAAAATGGGGTTAAACCAAGCCAAGCTGTCCCCCGTCAACACTCCCCTGGTGGGTCTAGCAGGCAAATCAACAACAATAGTAGGCTCGATAAAGCTTGAAGTAGAATTGGGTGAAGGAGACATAACCAAGGCATTGCAAGCAGAATTTATGGTGGTTGATATCCCATTTGCATATAATGCTATCATTGGGTGACCAATCCTCAACAAAACATGTGCTAGCATTTGCATACAATAGTTGCTCTTAAAGATCCCTACTTTGAAAGGAGAGATGATAATTAAAGGCGACCAGAGGCAACCAAGGATCACCTATTGTCAGGCTCTAAAAGGGGTGTTCTTAACCATTGTCATAAAAGAGAATATCCAACCAAAAGAAAATAAAGCCAAACCTATGAGGACTGTTCAAAATAAAGCACTGGGGTTAGGCAAAGAAATAAAAGTGGGAGAGATGGACCCAAGAATCTTATAAGAAACTTTGTAAACACTATCAGAATTCTAGGATACTTTTGCCTGGACAGAGGATGAGCTAACAGGGGTTATCGAAAAAGTCATGGTGTATAAACTAAACATCGATCCAGCAATCGCCCCCATAGTACAAAAGAAAAGAAAACATAGCTGGCCCAAGCAGATCACCATAAGCGAAGAGATCAATAAGCTAATGAAGACCGGAATAATCAGGGAAGTCTAATACCCTGAATGGTTGGCGAACGTGGTAATGGTAAAGGAACCTAATGTTTCATATAGAATGTGTGTGGACTTTATTGATCTGAATAAGGCGTTCCCAAAGGATAGCTATCCATTACTACAAATTGATTAATTGGTAGACTCCACTGCAGGCCATCAGCTATATTCTTTAGTGGATACCAAGTCTGGATATCACCAGATACCAATGCACAAACCAGATAAAGCCAAAATCGCCTTCACCACTCATGAAGGCACGTATTGCTACACTAAGATGCCCTTTGGCTTAAAGAATGAAGGAGTCACCTTCCAAAGGATGGTCAACAAGATGTTCAAGGATAATATAGGCAGAAACGTAGAGATCTATGTGGATGATATGATAGTCAAATCAAGGCGAGCAGAGGAGCATCCTAAAGACTTAAGAGAAGTCCTGAAAATTCTTAGAAGATTCAACCTGAAATTAAACTCAGAAAAATGTGTCTTTGGCGTCAAATCAAGCAAGTTCCTGGGATTCATGGTATCTTAAAGGGGGATCGAGGCTAACCCAGAAAAAATCCAGGCGATTATCAACATGGAACCAGCTAAGACACTTAATGAAGTTCAAAACCTCAACGGGCAAATCACCGCCCTAGGGCGATTCATCTCTAGCTCGGCTAAATGATGCCTACCATTCTTTAAGACCTTGAAAGATCCCAAAAACTTTCAATGGTCAGATGATTGCTCAAAGGCCTTCTAAGAAATCAAAACATTCCTGGCATCCCCCCTATTGCTGAGTAGGCCAATAGAAGGAGAAACCCTCTACCTTTACTTAGCCACCACAGAAGAAACAGTGGCAGCAGTACTTATAAGAGAAGAAGACAGTGAACAGTTACCCATCTATTACATTAGCAAAGTGCCACATGAAGCTGAGCTTAATTACCCAAGGTTAGAAAAGCTAGCATTTGCGCTATTAATAGCAACACAAAAACTAAGGCATTACTTCGAGGCACATCCAATAGTAGTCAAAACAAACAGCCCCCCTGAGAAAGGTGTTGTAAAAAGCTGAGGTCTCAGGGAGAATCACTGAATAGGAGATCCACATTGGAAGCTTGGGAGTTACTTATGAACCAAGAAAAGCATTAAAGGCCCAAATGTTGGCAGATTTTAGGGCAGAGATGACGCCAGGGGAACCCATGGCCCTCAAGGAGTTTTCCCCATGGAAACTGATGGTAGATGGTGCAGTCTGCTTAGCAGGGGTGGGTATTGGTATCTTAATCAAAGGACCAAACAAGATAGAAATCAAATATGCAGCCAGAATAGGATTCGCCACTTCTAATAATGTGGCTGAATATGAAGCCTTCATCCTAGGGTTACAAATTGGAAATAGGCATCACAGATCTGAAAATCTATAGTGACTCATAGTTGGTTGTGAACCAAGTCTCGGGCGCTTTCCAAGCAAATGAAGATATGACTACGTACATTTCCATGGTAAAATAATTAATCACAGAAGGAGAAAAAAGGAACGATGGCCAGTGGTGAATACTGTAAATCCCTAGAATAGAAAATCAAGGGGCAGATAGCATTGCAAAGATGGCAGCAAAGGGCATGGCGATCCCTAATATACTGATTGAAGAGATAAAATCCCCTAGTATTGCCAAGGCCAATATCCTACCAGTTGAAGATAATAAAGGATGGATGGAACCGATTATCCAGTACTTGAAAAGCGGCATCCTACCAAACGATCCAAGGGAATCAAGAAGGTTAATAAGGAAAGCCGCAGAATATGCTTATAAAGAAGGGGAACTGAGAAAGAGGTCCAAAAGCCAACCTTGGCTTAAATGCTTGAGTGAAATTGAAGTAGATTATGTGTTAAGAGAAATTCACGAAGGAATAGGAGCCGCCCATGAAGGGGCTAACGTGCTCGCCAGAAAGGTTATCCTAAGAGGATACTATTGGCCCACCATAAAAAGGGATGCTAAGAGTCTGGTGTCCAAATGTGAAGCATGCCAATTTCATGCCAAAATACACCATAAGCCAGCAGAAAACATGACCCCAATAGGGAGTGAATGGCCATTCACCCAATGGGGGATGGACATCCTAGGACCGTTCCCCATAGCCGAAGCATAGAAGAAATTCTTAATAGTGGCGATTGACCACTTTACTAAGTGGATTGAAGCAGAAGCAGTCCCAACAATTACATCTCAAAGGGTCCAAGACTTCTTTTTCAAAGAGGTTGTATGCAGGTTTGGGATCCCCCACACTCTCATTACAGACAATGGCACAGAGTTCGCCTCTCAATCATTCAGGAACTTTTGCGAGGCTTTTCAGATTAAGCAAAAATTCTCCTTAGTCCATCATCCTCAGACTAGTGGACAAGCTAAGTCAGCCAATAGGATCATTCTTCAAGGACTCAAGAAAAGGTTAGAATAAGAAAAAACCAGCTAGGTGGATCATCTATTTAATGTTCTATGGTCCTATAAAAAAAACTCCAAGAGATCCCACAGGCAAAACCCTGTTCACCCTATGTTATGGCTCAGAGGCGGTTGTCCCAATAGAAATTGGGGAACGAAACTTCAGAATTGAAGAACTCACACCCATTAATGAGTAAGAGCTTTGAGTAAACTTAGACCTATTGCTAGAGAGGCGAGAACAGGCATATCTGAGAATGATGGCTTGCTAACTAAAAATGGCACGGTTCCATACTAGGCGAGTCCGATAAAGAAAATTCTAAGAAGGAGAGCTAGTCCTTCAAAAGAGTGAAGTGTCCACATAAGAAACAGGCAAACTACATGCTAATTGGGAAGGTCCCTATCAAATAGCCAAAGTTATTGGAAAAGGAGCTTACAAGCTCAAAACACTCACAGGAGAGGAAATCCCCAAATCATGGAATGTGGAACACCTCAGAAAGTTTCACCAGTAAAAAGACCTTACAGTAAGATCCCTCACGGAAGCTAGGACAACAAAACCTCCAATAGCAACTGAGGTATCTATCTATTTTCATTTTGAGTTTTTTCTTTTATTTAAACAAGCAAATGTAAGGCGAGGAGGAGCCTAACTTAAATCCCCCCCAGAAATTCAATAAAGTTATAATTTGCTAAAATCTAGCTTGATATAACTTAAAAAGACCTTTCATGATAAAGGCAAAATATGGTGATCTCCTGTAAACGGGTGACTTACGGCCAAAAAACCACACTAAGACCTCTCACGGTTGAGGCATAATAAACCTTATTGGGGAAATAAAAGGCCTTATAAGTTAAGGCAAACACACAAGAAGTTATTTTCAAGACCTTTCATGATAAAGGTAATTATTAACTTAAGGTGACCTCTTATTAAGGGGCGACCTAAAAACAAATATTACTAAGACCCCTATGGTTGGGGCACAATCAATGAAGAAGAAAAGACCTTAAAATGTTAAGGCAAACACAAACCTTAAAAACTAAGGCAAATATGCTATAAAGACCTTTCACGACAAAGGCAGTTATCAGTTTCAGGCGATCCCTTATTAAGGGGTGACCTAATAAGCAAATATCTTATTAAGACCTCTAAGGTTGGGGCACAATCAATCTCATGGGATAAGAAAAGACCTTAAAGCACCAAGGCAAAAAAAGCCCTTATAATATATTTAAGGCGATTTCAATTCTTACTATGCGTGATACAAGCATAAAGAGGCTTAACACAATTTAAGGCGAGTGAATGAATAGCCATGTAATAATCATCCCTAGAATGCTTATGGGATATATTCAAATCAAGGTGGAACCAAGGTGTTAGTAAAAGAAGAAAAGGGGACAATACTAAATACTTTACAATAAAGGAAAAAGCAAGTGGAATATAACCTTTATAAAACCACTAAAGAAAAAGACAAGGCAAACGGAGAAGATACAAATATATTAAACAAACGGTTTGAGTGCTTTAATAAAGCAAAATACATAGAAAGTGTTCAAAAAAATGAGAAAAATAAATAGAAGGATGATCACTCATCCGCCTCATCTTCATCAGGGAAGATGGCATTCCAATTTTTTTTTTTATCGAAAACCTAGACATCCGTAGCTTTTCTTTCATATATAATTCAACCATATACCATCTCTATATATGTGCCTAAAGCCATTCCAAAAATAGACTTAGGGCAATCCCACCATTGGCTTCTTTTGTTTTCTTCAAAACTTGATACTCCAATCTTTATTAACCATTATCAAACTCTCCAAATCACATCCTTAGCTCATAATTTTCCTACTCTCACCAATTCCCTAGTGTTTTGATTAGGTTCACATTTAAACATATCCACCTAAGCTAATGCCCATTCCTAAGCTTAAGCTAGCCATTAACCTAAGTATTTTCTTAGGATAACACTTTAACCTATCCAATTGCATAACCAAAACACTCATCAAAACTCATTACATCTTATTCTTCATCACCATCCTAAGAACTTCACCATCTTAGGAGCTTTTTCATCTCTTACAATATTGGCCTTAGTGACATCAATCAACCTTATTTTGAGTTTAACAACCTTAACTTAGTGTCTAATTAAGTTCCTAAGTGTGTAGGTTTAGTTTCATAAAGAAATTCTCTAGACATTCTAGGGAATTTAACTCTTTTTTTACTTTTCCATTTTTCTCGTGATAATCAACATCATATGCATCTTATACTCACTTTTGCATCTATTCTATGTTGATGAATGAAATTTATGCTTACTTATTCAATTGTCTTTTTTATTGCTCTTTCTTATGATTTTAATCTTTATTATGCTTTTCCTCTACCTATATACTATGTTTATATCTTTATATTTTTAAGTTAACAAAGAGGGGATAAATTCCTAATTGTGATCATCCTAGTAGAACTCTGTGGAACCTTGGAGTGATTAGGATACATCCTTTGAACTCTTATGAACTTAAAATAAAAACTAGGCATATTTGGTAACTCTTTAAAACTTGTGTAAAAGGACTTAATCTTATTTCCTTAAGTGTTTTTAGCTTATGCACAAGTTGAGGGAGAAACATCATCAACTTCACACACTTAACGAAGTTTTAAACCCTTTTAATGCCTTACAGGTTTTTGGGTTGTCAAACTCAAAAGGGGGAGATTGTTGGCCTTAGTGACCTCAATCAACCTTATTTTGAGTTTAACAACTTTAACTTAGTGTCTAATTAAGTTCCTAAATGTGTAGGTTGAGTTTCATAAAGAAAATGGAAGATTGTGAAAGTGAAGCGTAATCTGCGCTTGGGATTTAGAAATAGCGACCATTGCATTATTTTACGCTCGTGATTCAGGTTTCGCACTCGCGGCTTGTCACCAAGCTTGCCGCCCGCGATTCAAAAATTTCTCCCAGGATTTCAGTACCAGAGCTCAGTTTGAAAATAAGATTCTGCCTCCTTAATTGCCCTCATGATTTAGTTAGTGGATAATTAAATTGTGACCACAAGTGAAGGATCACCCCCGCAATTGAAGAAATAGAAAGGCTTAAATCCTCAAGTTTGGCTAGTGAAAGCACGCCCATGATTAGAAGAATCGCCCCCGTGATTTCAAGAGAAAAAGTAGCTATTAGACTGCTTTATGAAAAGCGCGCCCCGCGGTTAGAAAAGGATGGAGAGCATAAAATGCATGTAGTTTTTCTAATTGTTAAACACAATTAAGCCATTATCTCTAATAGCTAGTCATGGGTATTTTGGCTATAAATACTAATCATAAATGTCATTCAAATAAGACACACATTCTTTGATAGTAAAACTCTTGAAAATTTATTTCTCAAAGCTCTTTGTAATTGATTCTTGGTGAATTAATTATGTGTGGATGGATAGGACTCTTTAAGCATTCAATTAGGATTGATTGCTTGGATTGAGAGTGTTTACTGCCTTGTACAAATGTAAATCTTGTGAGATTGAGAAACACTTGGGTTGGGTTTAGAGTTAGCCTTAGCAAAACTCCTGTAAAGGTTTGGTGTGAGCCTAGCAAACACTAAGTTATGAGTTAACTTGATTAAAAACTCTCATTGTGTAATACTTGGTGGATAGTGGAACCCCAATTGTATATTGGGAGAGTGGATGGTAAGACATTGGTTGTCCGAACCACTATAAATTCCTTAATGCATCAGTGAGTGATTGAAGTTAAAGTTTTAAATTTCTAATTCCACACCGATTCACCCCCTCTTGGTATTTCATACAATCCATTCCAAAACTTCATAAATAGCTCTTAATAATCTTCATCAAATGCTCCTATACAAATTACATTATATATTCATCACCTATAAACACACTTAACAAATGCATTAGCACCACACAATATTTTGTATGATCAAAATAACAATTAGAACCTTAAGGTCATTGGGGCCAACAAATACTCACTTTTTTTGTAAGACTGTAAATACTTTTTAAGAAAATTTTGATCTTTTCATATATCTAAGCCAATATGAGGATAAATCTATCATTATATAAAATGTCAATAAGCAAAATCACATCCAAATGCTAAAACTTTGAGCATGTAATGTAAGGTAGAGAGTGAAAAGCTCGATTTGTTTTTATGTTTTGTTCAAAATTGGTGGTTTGAGTAACGATAGAAGTTGTATTAAAACATTGAAGATGAAGAGATAATGGAAGAAAGAAGATAGGAATTAAATCAAAAGTTTGATTTTAAATCTTTAAAACCATATAGATAATCAAAAACTATATTTTTTTCATTTGACAGATTAAATTATCAAATTAATCGAACCAGTTTTTATAAAAAAATTCATGCTCGATTTTTTTTAAAATTTTTTGTGCACTTTGAGTCACGAGGAATATTATATGATAAAATATTGCTCAACAATGGAGTAATCGTAAAATTAGTTCAATTATTTTTTAATATATAAAGGGTTATTCTTTTTCTAAAAAACCACCAACCATTTTTTGTATAGGTTTGTAATTTATATGAATTCTACAGGTTTGAAACATTTAGGACGCTCCCCTTGCCTGAATGTTGCCTGAGTTGTTCTACCGGAACCTGCAAAACAAAGGCATATTTGGGGTGGTCCCCGGGGTCTGACTCTGATGCTTAAGTTAGAGACTTTCTCTTGAGAGTTATGAATATATTAGAATGAGAAAACGATACCTGATCCCCTGGATGGCAGGGGTTTATATAGTGGTTGAAGCAATCCCCTTAAGCCTAGGAATCCTTATCCTAGCAGGCTTAAGAGTCCCCCTTTATTGTAATATGTTAGAGTCCCCCTAGGATTAGGAACCCCCTTTGTGATGAGAGTCCCCCTTGACTTAGGATTCAAGGTGTTAGGACATATAAATGGGCTAACGTGAGCCTAGCATGCAATGGGCCCTTTGGGCCTTTCTGGCTTAAAGTAGTGATTCATATCAGTTAGTACATCTATTCTCTTTGAAATAGTTTTTGAATTAGATCCCTTGTGTCTTGCTCTGTTCTTCTTTTTTTTTTTTCTTACTCTGTTCTGAATAGAGAAAAGAAGCAATTTTGAAGGAAAATTAAATGGATAGCTCAAAACGTGGACTAAGCGTAGACAGGCATGCTAAAATTGAGCCCAAAACATTTCAATTTTCCATGGCTGTGGACATTTTATTTTTTAAAATTCTTCTCAAGCAATTAAGAAAAAGCTTCCGTTATGGAATATTGTACCTAGGGGATGCATTGCTGGTGGCTTTTTCACTAGCAATTTCTTATATTGTAAGCATTTTTAGGATTTTGAATCGATTATAAGCATTT